>LUFD01001090.1:0-16854 GCA_003025255.1 Cordyceps pruinosa | reverse complement strand
CCCCCCCCCATGATCGTGTTTCTGCCCCTCCTGACCGCCCCCGCTCGTTGCAGCTGCCCTCGCCGTTCTCGGGCTTTGCTTCTGCGCTGCCGACGGGCTGCTGCACTGCGGGCTGTAGCGGCGGTCTGCTTTTTTTTCTGGTGGGTGCCCTGTGGTTGACACTGCTGCCACCACTGCTGCTACCACCCACACCCGCTACCACGACGCCTGCAGCCCACCCTGGCAACAACCCCCAGCTCCTCTGCACTCTTGCTCGCCCGCCCGTCTCTTTACCACCTGCTCTTCTGCGCCGGCCCAGCCAAACCCCGACCAGACCTCTGCCCTCCTCCCCTCATGCTTCCTACCTCTCCCAACTCGTCACTACGCGTCTCCGACTCTAGGAATCGCCGCAGCTCTTACCGTGAATAGCCATAGCCATTTACATCTGGCGTCGAGGTGTGTGTGTCCTGCCCTCCCAGCTCTTCCTCCCGCGCCGCTGCTCTGCGCCTTGCCGTCGCCCTCGCTAACCACCCGCACCCAGCCCGAGTCTCGTCACGCCGCCTTCGCCGCCTACCCGCGCCCTCTCTGCGGCCTCCTCCTGCTCATCACTATTCAGCGAATACTGAACCGCTTCGGATTGACAATGGCGGCGACTGCTACCGCATCGGCCGCCGTGGCTCAGTCGGCTGTGGACCCAGACCTCGAGGACAGCAACGTCTCGAGCCCCCTCACCGAGGTGGACGACAAGGACGACAACGAGGAAGAGATTGACCCTATGCAAATTGATGCCGATGATGGCGACGCATCCAGCCTCAGCGGCGACGAGAACCCACCCGACGATGACCACTCCGACTCAGCCAGCGTCCTCTCCGACGCCGCGTCTGACGCCAACTCGGACGGCAACGACACCGAAGCCGAGACAGAGCGTCTCTATGATACGCCCCGAAATCAGCGCCAGCGAGACGTTGTCGTCGACCAATACAACCACCCCCGAGTTTTTGAACACACACCGAGCAAGCTCCGCCGGGCGGCCAAGCCCGAGGACAAGGACGCCGACGAGGACAACGCCGATCGCGAATCTGTCTCCGGCGAAGAAGACTTCGGTGCCTCAAGCGCTGATGATGGCGACGATACTCCGACCAAACCCGCCAGAACACTGGCTCCCAGTTCTGACTCGCAGGATCGCAAGCGCAAGCGGTCACCAGCGGCAGATCCATCCGAGATTGAACAACCCCAGAAGAAGAGAACTGGTTCTGTCGGGGCCGCCTCGATCGAAGATACGTTGCTGAACAAGGATGAAAAAGCGGCCACCCACGCCGAAGGCGCAAACCAGTCCGATGCAGACGACGAAAACAATCGTGGTACCGGTACCGAGGCAGAAGCGCACGACCGCTCCTCGCGATCATCTAGAAAAAGCACTCGCAATGGCCTTCGAAGCAAGGAAGGTGTCACCGAAGAGGAAGATGACACTGGTGCTGAGGGCGCCACGGAAACAGCCGGCGAGGAGGCTACAGATCACCACGAGGACGAGGCTGAGGCTGAAGCCGAAGAAGAGGACGAGGCCGATACTGCAGCGAAAGACCAAGAAGAGCGTAAGATACCCGTCTCCAGTCTGCGTCTTGTTCGATCGGCCATGCTAACAATACTCGCTAGTGGAACGAAAACAAGCAGCCTTCAAGGAGTGGTCTCATATCGAAGAAATGTTCGGTATCTTTAGAGATAGGTTCGTCCTAGCCGTTGCTTGGCCGCGTAGCTCTCCCGATGCTAACTGCCTCCCAGACTTTACACAGAAAAACTCCAGCGCGTTGAGGAGGAGGAGCAGTCACTGCTTGCCGACGTACCGACCCATCGCGAATATCTAAACATGAAGCAGTGTCTCGACGACCGACTCAATCAGAAGCTGCAAGAAATCAACACCGAGTTTGACTTTCAGCTCAAGGCGAATGAACGATGGGCCGTGGCGCAGCGAGCACAAATATGGAGCCAATTCTTCCAGGCCGTCCGAGAAAAGCGAGAGCAAACGCTGGAAAGCCTGAATAAGCAGTGGTACGACGTACAAACTGCCAGAAGGGATGCGCACAGCCTGCAGGATTACGGCCTTTTGTTCCCCAAAGACCCTACACAGAGGCTTCGAAATGCGATCGCGTACAACAGCGAAGTATCCACGCTGTCGGGTATGGCCAAGTTTGAAGGTTTCCCAGCCGGACCAGAGATGAGGGGAGCGTCGCCTCTCCAACTACGGTCAGATTTGAGCGCAATGGAGGTACGTTGAGCGTTTGTTGTGGTAAAGTGGGTTGCGTACAGCAAACTGACTCGATGAACAGCGAACGAGACGAGGGCGTCAAAAGCCTAGTGCCTTCCCACAGCGCGATGATTATCAATCACCAAATATCAATCAATTAGGGCCCGCTGGAGAACAGTTCCTCAAAGATACGCCGTGGGCGAATCCGAACCATTCGGCGCACAAGATGGCACGCCAGGTGACCGCGCACGAGGAGAACCGCGCTGTTCCTCATGGGCCCATCTTCCAGAACGAGAACCCAGCCTCGTCGTTAAAATCACCAGCACTTTCAGCAAGACTTTCGCAGTCACCAGACATGTCACGATCAATACTGAAACCCCCGCCGCATCAGATGAAGCGCATGGCCAGCGTACCGAGCGCCAACAGGGCACCCAAGGCAACGGCAGCCTGACAGACAGGGTCCGGTCGAATTTATCCTGACGAAATATACTTGGATCGGCGGAGCATTCTACTTGGCTAAGGACGACATGGTGGACAGGCGCTCATATTTTGTGATACCCTCAAGGCACGCAGGTTCTGTGATGACGAAAACGATGACATTTTGTGTTGCATTATTGGGTCTGGGATTTAAGGATACGGGGTCTTCACCACGCAACGGCTTGACTGGTCTGTTTTATAACCGGAGTTATCTGGCGGAGTTTTATTCTTTTTTTTATCTTGTTTCCTCTTCTCTCCATGTACACAAGGTGTATAGATCTTGTCTGAATCCATAGCACCGTTAAGGACCTGTTCCTCTCAACTACATTACTATACATGCCATATCCGTTAGGAATGGCGAATTCAACGAAACTTTTTACTCCAGTGTCATAGCCCCATGTGCTTGTAAATGGGTGTACAAATACGTCAGCGCCCCATTGCAGCCTCTGCCACCGGTGCTTGTCGCGTCGCCTATTTCGTCTCGGTCGCTTTCCTGGGAACATCGGGGACCTTGACATCCTCGAACTCATCCTGGCCGACAGCCCTCAGGGTATAGTAGTCTATTTAGAACAGTGGTTAGATAGGCGACAGGTAGGACCACGCCGTACGGTCAGCGATACGTACAGATGCCGCCGACAATGGCAAGGAGGCCGAGACCGGTAAAGGCGTTCTTGAAGAGATATGGACGTCGGGCTCGGATCAGGGCAGGACCTTGGCGCAGCCGGCCATCGTAATATGTTGAATGCGGATTGCTATTTCATGTTAGCCACGGGATGGCCTCATCACGGTCTTGTAGGCTGGGCGACGAACTGCGTGCGCGACATGGCAGCCGCCGTGTTGCGGAACGGAGTAATCATGTTTCTCGTTGGAGATGCGCTCAACAGATATGGCCGTCAAGAACCAACCTGTAGACCGATAGGGCGAGTGAGTAAGTTTAGAAATGACATGTTTGGAGACTTTCGATCTGGATATCCGGGCGGCTCATTGCCGGCTAAACCAGGCCTTCCTCAGGCAGGCACCAGAATTTAGCGGCTGTCGCCGCTATACCGCGCTGTAATCGGCCAGGAACCTCTGTCTGCCTAGCCCCTGCAGTGCTGCGGGCCCGCGTCACGACCGACGTCCACCAAAGCTTGACATTCTATTAGCAGACAGTCGCGCCTACAATTGCAAAGCAACGACTCTGCGCTTCGACATCAATCGCGACCGCGCGCCGTCAAGCGAGCGAACCTACACCGACATTACGAGTTTCTCGAAACGATATCCGATGCGGCAGAGCATGACGAAGGGATAGAATTTCCGACAGCTGAGGTTCTTCAGCTCGCGACGCCGCACCTGACGCAGCTGTCGAAGGATCCTTTTTCCGCCGCGGCCACTCTTCGACCATTTTTATCGAATATCCACTGCCAACACATCACCGCGGCTCCAACCACCATCGGCAGCCCTCTTCCCGCCGATTTTCCTCGCTGAGCGGCTCTGCGCACCCACCGCCACAATGTCGAACGGGACGCTGTCGCTACCGCAGCAGATCCAGCAGCTCAACGACGCCCGCAAGCACGTCCTGGGCGACGTGAAGCTGTACCCCGGCGTCGTGCGCGGCCTCATCCCCAGCATAGGCGCCTCGGCGCCGCTGGAGCTGCGGCGATGGGGCGCCGACTTTCTCGCGGAGGCCTTTGCCACGCCGGTCCTGCCCAACGGCGAGAAGGAGACGCTCGCGCCGTACGTCCTCGCGACGCTCGAATCGCTGGCACAGAAGCCGGACGAGGACCACTACGTCTTGCGCGGCGTAATACAGACAGCCGCGAGTATTTACCCGCTGGCGCTGAGATGGATGTAGGTAGAGGGAGGGGGAGGCGGGAGGCAGCGAGAGAGAGCTGCAGAAGCTAACGGATACTCACAGAATCAACAATTCATACGATACGGTTACATGGGAAAGAATGGTGGCTATAAAGCAGAGAATTCTGCAGATTTGGAACACGGCGACGCCAACTGTCCGAATCTGCTGCATCAAGTTCGCGCAACGTGTCGTACTGGCCCAGACAGTATCTTCCATGGGAGAACACAGAGTAGGCAATTGTCTAGTGTGCTTTCGAATACTTGCTAATGTTCATGATAGTACTCCGGTGGCCTCGACATTTCTCTTGATAAAATCCCCCCAAACCACCAAACCCTCGACCCCCGAACTCTAGAAGCCGAAGCATCTGGTCTCCTGGATCGTATGCTGAGCATCTTGCAGGAATCCAAGTATACACCGCCGCCGACAAGCCGTATTGCATCTAGTAGAAGCTGACCGATGTAGTGATGCCCTTGTTGTCGATGCGACACTGAACTGCTTATCGATTCTGATCCGAACCCGGCCGGAGACATCAAACCGAATCATCAATGCCATCTTTGCCTTCAACCCTCTCAACTTTGCGCCATCGCCGTTGACCCCCAGGAGTAAGGTCATGATTAGGTCGATGGAGAAGACTGTGCGATCACTTCTGGTCAACCTGAGTAGAAGGGATCCTCACAATCCTATTGTGCCAAGAATGCAACAGCATGTGGAACGCAATATGCGCATGATTGCAGAGGCCTTTGACGACGGCGGAAAGAAACGATCACTCAATGTGTCGCAGCGCGACGGGAATGATGCCAAACGTCAACGCATCACGACAGCCCAAATCCAGATCCCTCCCCTGGGACCCGGGCCTCACAGTCTCGCCGATCTATTCAGCCTTGTCAGCAACGATGGGCTGAAGACATTTGATCTAACCCTCGTGCCGCTTCCGATGGTTTCGAAACTAGCGGTTACGACGCTCGCCCGACTAGACACACAACTGCTGGCCAAGGCCGTAGACGGCGTTCGTGATAGGCTTCAGACAGTGGCAAACACTCCGGCGGCAGAGCTGAACCCTAATACAGCGCCACTTGGCGTTGATGATGACGATGATGACTACGAGCCAGATTTCTATCAGGCCGAAGACACGGAGCAGATTCTGAATAAGCTGGACAGTGAGCCTTCTGCTCTTGACTCGATCCATCTGGACGACAGCCTGGCCCTAAGGTCGTTTAGCCTAGCTCAACCACAGCAAATAACGCCGCAAATCGCACTGAGTGCCGGTGCGGGCACGGTAGAAAAGGTTGTGGATATGATGAAATCGCTCGAAGACTCGTCAGCAAGAAAGGCCAAGGCTGGTTTCAACCGCCTCGCGGCCAGCTCTGGCACGAGAGATTCATGGATGACCATCCTGACACGTCTTGCGACACGATCATCTGCTGGACTGGATGAGATCGTCGTCAAGGGCGAGGATGACGGCAACGCTTCAGTGCCGCCACTGTCAAACACAATTCGTGAGATTTTGTACAACTACATCATGGAAGATTTCCGCAGGCACATTGACGTGGCTGTTTCGTGGCTCTGCGAGGAGTGGTACAGCGACCGACTCCTAGCCGGGACGAACCGCGACTACCCCAAGCACTACGAACAGTGCACCTTGCGTCTCCTAGATGGCTTTCTTCCTTACGTCAATGCGCAGGACAAAGTATTGACGCGATTCCTCAGCGAGATTCCTGAGCTGAACCAGGAGATCCTCTCGCGGGTGAAGCACATGTGTCGCGACCCTTTGGTCGTAAAGCTTGCGCTGACGAGCTTGCTCTACCTGGTTCTTTTGCGGCCGCCAGTCAAGGAGCTGGCTCTGGATACTGTGCAGGATATTTGGACAGAATGTACGTTTTTTCTTCTTTTGCCGTGATGTATGATGAAGCCGATGCTAACTCTCTGTGCAGTCGAAGATGCGCGCACCATGGCGGGCCAGTATCTGTCGAAATACCGCCCTGGGTTCCTGGAGGCGGCGGCGGCGGCGGCGGCGGCGGGGAGCAGCGCAGATGAAGGCGCGGCGGCGAGCACGAGCATTGCGGCGTGATTGCATTGGCCACTGCACAAGGTTACGAGCAGTGGAATGGCGGTGATGATATCCATGGTGTGAACAGTCTGTGTGTAGGGGGCAGATGGCATCCGGCGGGCGTTTCTCCAGGGACTCTTTTCGAGAGCAGGAAGATTTTTTTTGTACATTAGACCGCATGTGTACTGGAAGTGCAATCTATAGCCAGAGCACAGAATACGTCAGAATACGACAGAGGGCTGTTGAGTGCGGAATACCTTTCGACGTGTCTACGATGCGCTGGACGTACCTTGTGGCGAGAGTTGCAACCATTAAACAGCGCACAGCCAAAGAATCAAAACTTAAGAAGCCAAATATAGGCCCTTTCTTTTCAAAGCTCACAACTTGCGTTGATAGAATCTATTATTATTTTTTTTAGCTTTTTCATGAGACAATGCGCATGGGCCGCCCGTGGGAAAGGACAGCCGTGGCCCCTTATAATTTCCCCCGGATTTCTCCTGCATGCCAGACAAAGCAAAACGAGAGGAATTTACGAATTAGAGCGCAGCTATATCATAGCTGACATGGCCAGCTCATAGCTTGCAGAGAGGGCTTTTTTTTATTTTATAGCATAGACAAGACGTTTTGCTGGCCGCCCCCCCTCCCCTTTTGTTTTGCCTTAGCTGTTATTATGCCGTGTCTCTTATCATCTTGAGAGGAGGGCCCCTTTCTCATCTCTCCATCTCATCATCTCGTCCAACTTGGGTGTCGCTCCTCTCACGAAACGATTTCTGCAACCAACAGCACTGCCACTGCGTATTACTCTGTGCTGTGTGTCTTGTGTACCTTGGGGTGGGCCTCTTCCACCAACGCAGAGCCTCCGGTACAGGCAGGGACGCGCAAATCGATCCCGGGCGATAGTTACCGAGGATTCCGCGTCAGAAGGCAGAGATTCCGGCAACAAGTACACGTACCGAAACGCCAAAAGCAAAGCGACTTCGACCCAGCCGGCCGGCCCCCCCAAAAAAAACGCGTCCGCAAAAGGCGACCTCCTAGACAAGGCCGATCGTTGGTCAAAACTCGTTCCTACACCGCAACGAGCTCTTGTTTCGTTTTTTTCTTCTTTGGCCCCCTGGGGAAAACAGACCCTGTTCCCTGGGCGAGATAAGGGAAATGCCCCGAAAACGCCTCCAGAAACCGAGCTTTGCCATGCACCAGGACACAGTTCAAGGTACGGGAATATGCTCCCCGGATGGACAGACTGCATGCAGACAAGCACAATTCTACACGTCCTTCCCATCACTTACCCATGCGCCTTGCCGTTTTGGCATTTCCCTTTCCCCCGCGCGTGGTAATTGGTAGTTTGGTGACGCAGGTGGTGG
The DNA here is from genome assembly GCA_003025255.1 of Cordyceps pruinosa. Taxonomy (NCBI): domain Eukaryota; kingdom Fungi; phylum Ascomycota; class Sordariomycetes; order Hypocreales; family Cordycipitaceae; genus Cordyceps; species Cordyceps pruinosa. The sequence goes on along the minus strand of LUFD01001090.1, from coordinate 8,914 downwards.
TGACGGCACAGCCCAGCTTCGCCTAGCTCCCGCCACGACGCCTCACCCACTTCATCACCATTACCGCTCACTAGTCACACCTACATTTTCACCAAACACCATAGACACACTACACACTCTACCCTTGCGCCTTGCTCACGACTTGGATGACGCTCCCCTGTCGGAAAACGAAAGCAGAAAGACAGCCAGACATCCATCACCTACCCTTTTCCTGGCAACTCTGTCTCAATTCCAGTCCTGACCCGCCGTCTCCTTTGAACCTGACAGAACCCAAAAAATAGCCACGCTCATCTACTCGCCCTTCCCCTCCGTCCTTTCCTATCGAGACTCTCGCACCACCCAGAAGCTGACATTGAGGCCCTTCTTTTCTCCCCTCGCCAACACTACAGCAGTCAGGGCGCCCGAAACCAAGCACCAGCTCCAATTGCTAAATGACGACGACAACACCATCCGCAAGCTGACTCCCGCCTCGACCGGCTCCATGAACAGCATGCAGACTGCGTCGCGGAACATTGTGGCCAAGCACGCCATCGGCCGCACCACGACCATCCGCAGCGTCCCCAGCTTCGACAGCGCCGAGTCGAGCCCCGAGGCCAGGCAGAGCCCCTTCTCCAGCAGCATCAACAGCAACACGAGCGCCGCCTCGACCACCCTGGGAGCTCCCGACCGCGACAAAGCGGCCGCCGCGGCCAGCAGTCGGTCAGCGTCCGGTGCCGCCGCCGCCGCCGACACCCACACAACAACAGCAGCACCACCGAACCGCTGGAGCGCCAACGGCGTCCGCGTAATAGAGACCCAACCAGCGGGCCACCTACCGCACGACAACTCGGCGCTCTCCGAGCCCTCCGCGGCGGACGCGGAGAGCGGGCAGTGGGACTCCACCATTGGCAAGGCCGGCCTGGGCAAGACGGGCCGCGTCATCAACAAGCTCGTCAGCGACAATGACGCCCTGAAGCGGGAGATCCAGATTGAGCGGCTGCGCGCTGAGGAGGCGCGACAGGCCGCCCGGCTGGTCGAGGACAAGATGGAGCGCATGGTCGGCGAGTACGAGGGCCGCCTGCTCGAGGCCAACGTCACCAAGACGCTGCTCGCCCGGAAAGAGCGGCAGGTCGAGACGCTGACGGCCGCCGTCGACACCGAGCGCCGCAAGACCCAGGCCGCGCTGGCCTCGGAGCGCACCTGGCAGGACGAGACGCGGCGCGCGCGCGCCGACGCCAAGGGCCAGGTCGAGCGCGCCGCCGCGCACGCGCAGCTCATGGAGGGCCGCTACAACGCCATCGCGTCCCACTGGCGCGACCAGGGCGACCAGGTCGCGCGCGCCGTCGCCAAGATGCGCGCCGAGATTGCCGAGATGGTCGACGAGCGCCGCCGCGACGACGACAAGATCCAGACCCTCCGCGCGCTCTGCGAGCAGCAGGACGCCAACATCCGGCAGCTGCGCGGCGAGAAGGAGAAGATGGACGGCGTGCTCGAGCGGTACAAGCAGACGCAGGACGACGACCTCCGCGACATTCGGACCAACGCCAAGAGGAGGGAGGACGAGCAGGAGAAGATGCTCGCGGAGGCGAGGGAGGCGCTGCATAAGCTGAAATGGGCCCTCAATGTCAGGAATAACGTCAAGGACGCGCAATAACGAAACCGAACCCCTCCTCTCACACTCACTCACACACGACCCTCTCTCCTTTTACACGCCTCCTCCCCATTCTTCGTCCGCTCCATCATTCACTACATTTGACAGGAGGGAAAACAAATATATCTAGAAAAAAACGCAATCCTTTATAACGACAAAACCAAATACTTGGGCCACGGACGAGAGAGAGCCCCGCGACGTCATCTCCGCCAGCTTCTCCCTCTCCCCGCTCTATTCTACGGCAAATTACATGGCGTATTATGATTCATGGCACATGTTTTTTTCTTGTTCTTTATTATTTTTATTCCCATCTAGTTGTTTTTCTACTGCCTTCTTTTTTTTTGAAATGGTATTTTCTTGTTGTCTTTCTGGAGAAAACTCGGCATATAGAACAGGCAAAGAAACAGAGATTGAATGAATCAACCCAGAACAAAGAATGGGGGTTTGCATCGCGAGCGTTTTCTTTCATTTCCGACTTTATTTCGTTTGGTTGTCTCGTCTAGATATTTAGTATTGCCATGTTTCCTCTTTGATTGCATACATATTGTCAACTCACTCATTTACCAAATATGCCGTTTGCCGCCACCTGTTGGCAGCTGGCAGCTGCTACGTTACCAACAACAAACCATGTTACCAAGTCAACCACAGTGGGAATGAGCATCGCCGTCCTCTCCCAGTCATAACAAACCATACCATGCATGGCTCCCAGCTCAGTCCTCCATCAGCAAGAAACAATGCTTCGAATCGTCGAGTTCTGCCTCGCCTGCAATCCGCCCCTACTGCCGGAAGGCGTGTCTCAAGTCATCCGACAGGTCCAGGACGCCGAGGTACAGCTTCTCCATCCCTCTCTCCCACTTACACACTACCCACCTCCCTTCTCGGAACTCTTCCATAGCACATACGCATCACGCTGACGCGCAATTACCCGCCGCTTCTCCCCGCAAAACAGGGCCTGCTGGAGATCCTCTACGAGCCTCACGGTCCGTGGTTCAAGTGCGTCGCCCTGTCCGAGCAGCAGCCGCGCATCACCGCCGCCGTGCAGAAGATCCTCCTCGCCATCGCCGACGAGGACGTCGATGCAGCCGACTTCGACGATGAGGACGATGATGATACGGGCCGCGACACCTCCAACCCCTCGGAGGCCACCTCGCGCATGACGTCCTGGCTGGACTTCGAGAGCAACGGGACGGGGTCCTACACGTTTGCGGACGCCGACATCTTTCCGCAGCCCATCGCCAACGCCAGCTTCAAGACCGCTTGGCACGGCCTGGAAGACGAGGAGGGGGAGGAGGGGTGTCCGAGTATGAAGTATGACGCCTTGCTCGCGCAGACAGGACACAGCCATGAGGAGCTGCAGTCGGAGTTGCAATGCCAGATACTGTACAATCCGCGGCAGACGGTCCTGTACATCGCCTCGGACGAGAGCTACGAAACGGTCACAAGCGCCGTGCAACGACTCGAAAGCATGGTGGGGAGCTATGTAAGTCGAGCTGGGCTCACGCAGAGAGCCGCTTGGGCGGCAGTGTGCTGGTCCAAGCTAACAATACACCTCTCATTCACAGGCCAAGAACTGGCGACGTCCGCTTCCTCGGCGCGTTTCTCCTGAGGCGGTGCTCCGCGCCGCTTCCGTCGAACCTCGGGTCAGCGACGACCCGTTTGACAATATCCCCGACGATATCAAGGCGGGCCTCGGAGAAAGCATCGTGCCATGGGACGACCCCTTCAAGAATAATGCCAGTTTGCTATAACAAGCCGGGACAACTGAGGGTCGCGTTGCTACTCTGTATTTTTTATATGTTGATTTTTTTTATATCGGGAATATGAGTTTGCCATTTTGATTCCAGGTAGCGTTTTTGAACGTTGGGAATGGCCGCAGCCAATACACGGAACTGCAAATGCGTCGAGCGGGACGGGGCTCGCCCAAGGGCGTAAGCAGCTCACACCGGGCGAGCGTCCAGGACACTGGCTGACGAGACATGTATGTACGTCGGAGCTGAAAAGAAAAGGATGTGTTCTCGGAATAAGTAAGACAGTGGTGAAGTACACGGCGCGGTGGCGGGGAATAGTCTGTCCAACATGCGGTCGTGTGATCGAGGTGTCTCCGGGGATGGATGGTGGGAAATGGTGGGAGAAGAGCAAGTGTAGTTGATGTGCGGTATCGCCGGAGGTATTCGTTGAGATAATACGGAAAAGGGCTCTCTTCTTTGAGGTGAATAAAACAGAAGCAGCAGAGATGCATATTCTCTGGCTTTTGCTGGCTGTAGCAGTGGCGAGGCGTCCCCCAAAGGAATAGGTTGAAAGCCGTTTTTTTTTTCACCTACCATGTTAACGAATGCCCATTACCCACAGAAAGTCAACACATGCCTGCGCCATGGGTGGTACTGCTACTGTTCTGGACTTCCGCAGGCTGATATAAAGTAGCTATTACTTTACTGTCCTTCTTAACAGTCAAGGGGACAACAGACCTCCCTGAACTCTACTAAGAAGATGTCTTTAAAACACTGCCAAGCAAGATCGCAGCTGGAGTCCTAGGTAGGCAGGTACCTAACTGAGCCTGTACGCCATGCATCATCGGTCATGAGGTGAAATGAAATGAAAGATAAAAAGTGTCTATATCCAGGGCTTCGAAAAGTCGAATGGCAGAGGGACAGTGCCAAATGGAGCTGTGACGCGTATTCGCATTGGCTAGTGCTTGGTGGCTGCAACAGTGGCGAGGCGTAAAAGCCAGGTGATGGATACTTGGCAGTAGTAGCTGCCTACCTGTAGTAGGTAGAACGTATGGGAGCCCACTTGGTACGGAAGAGTAGATTTGAAACAAGACCTATGGCAATTAAGGAATTGACTGGCCTCGACTGTATACATGGTATCCAGGGCTCCCAGTGGCCGAATGAGGCCAGGTGAGCGGCCATGTTGAGGCTGTCATTGGACGTGGTACCTGCTGGGAGGTATACATACCTACTGGGTGTGATGGGTAAGTTTAACACCCCTGCATGTACCAGTAAAGCTTGAAAAAGCCTAGCGTCAAAAAGAGGTACCTGGCAGGGGTATAAAACTTTCGCCTCGTACCCAGTAGTACTGGACCAAGCTCTTGGTGGTGTGGGCAGCCAGTTAGTGCGGTACCTCGACGGAGCATGTGATGCCGGCGCAGGGGACGGGTACTCGCCAAACAGCCTTTGTTTCCCGCTACCCCTGGCGGGAAGGATCTGAGGCTCTGTACGAATACGACGGTCCGGCAAATCGCATCTGGCATTTCTGGCAACGACAGCCGACAGCCGTGAGGAGGAGGGCGGGCGGCGATGAGGCGAGGTTGAGGGAATGGCGACAGGTAGGGTTTGGGGGCAGCTTGCTGTGGAGCGTCTGTTCTATCCAGACAGCTCCACTGCAGCGTTCGATTTCTGTTGAACAAGGGGGCCCATAGCTTTTCGGATGAGTATTGAAAAAAAAAAATTAGATTCTTGGTCTTTTGCATCCGACATGGGGTGACGCACTCGTGTGTCAATGTGCCTGTGGTTGTGTGGGTATCCACCATCTAGATCGACAAGTCCCCCCCAGCCCCCAGCGCGTCACCACTACAGGAGACAGAAACGAGAGTGAAAGAAGCAGGAAAAAAACACTTATCTGAAAGGAGCCATAGCTGCTCCGACACGGCACAGATTTAGTCCTATTCTGTGCTTCTTGCCCGCGTGAGACGCTCCACCTGCCGAGCGAGCCTCCAGCAGCAGGACAGTGAGGGTCGACCGCGAACCCGACAAGACGGTCAAGGGAAAAGAAGACGGAATCAATGGACAAGTACACAACCCAGAAAGCTTGGCCAGAAATCACCTGCTTGTCTCTAGCCGCGCCACGTCCTGACGCACAACCCACTGTTAACCCGTCCTTGGTCACCTTGGCCCCACGGCTCTTAAGAGGCGAGGCCTGGGGATCTCCGCCCCCCATTTTCATGCCCTTTTCCTTCTCCCATGATCCCTACCATCCATTCTCCTTTGCTTCCCCCCTCTCCCGTTTTGCTGCCACCTGCCCTGTTGACCTGGGCCTTGTTCCTTTTTCTCTGAACTTTGAGCAGACGACGCAAGGTCAAGGCCAGTGTGTTCAATCGCGGAGCCAAGGACTACACCAACCACCACAGAAACGGGAACAAACACACGCGAATACGGCGTCCCTGCTTCCGCGCGCCGCAACAACCCTGGCTTCGTGTCACTTTGCTCTTCGCAACCCCATCGTTGTCTCAATCCGTCCTCTACGTGAGCTCTTGTCCACTCCGCCGGCGCATCGAACACCACCGCGCCCGCGAGGCTGCCTCTCCGCGACAGCATCATGGGCCTCGGAGTCCTCGAGCCCAAGGGCAGCGAAAAGGTGCCCGGTACGTCCCCTTCTATGCCCCTCCCGACCATGGCGATCCGTCACCTTGCGTAGCCATAGTCTCTTTACTTACACGCTTGGCCTCGCAGGCACCACGCGATACTACGATGACCCTGACCGCCCGCGCATGGCCGGCGAGCACGACACGCACCTCAAGACCACCCCTTCCGGCCTCATCTTGGTACCTACCGACCGAACCCTTTCTTGTCTGCCCCTCGCTCACCAGACGACAACCCGCTAACCGTTCCTTTTCCTGTTCCCCAGACCCCCCAACCGTCCGACGACCCCAATGACCCCCTCAACTGGCCCCTCAAGAAGCGCGACCTCATCACCTTCCTCCTCTGCTGGGCCGGCGTCCTCGCCACGTCGCTCGGCCCCATCCTGGCCGCCAACACCGTCACCCTCATCGGCAACATCGCGCTGACCATTACCGACGCCGTCGTCCTCACCGGCTATCTGCTCGCCGGCGCCGGCGGCGCCGTCATCTTCTTCGTGCCCTCGGCGCGCGTCTACGGCAAGCGCCACCTCTTCCTGCTCGGCCTCGTCATCGTCGTCGCCACCAGCGCCTGGGCCGGCTCCGTCCCGCTGCTCGCCGAGACGCCCGCCGACGCCCGCCGCCACTTCCGCAGCATGGCCGCCGCCCGCGCCATCCAGGGCGTCGGCATCGCGCCCTTTGAGAGCCTGCTTAACGCCGCCATCGGCGACATGTACTTTGTCCACGAGCGCGGCATCCGCATGGCCTTTGCGAACCTCGCCGTCTTCGGCAGCGCCTTCTTCACGCCCATCGTCGTCGGCCGCATCACCGCCAGCATCGGCCTCGGCTGGACCTTTTACTTTGTCGCCATCTTCACCGGCGCCACCCTGCCCGCCATCGTCCTCTTCTGCCCGGAGACGGCCTTCCGCCGCGAGGCCCGCTTCAACACGGACATCTACACCGAAGACGACGTCCTACAGCCCCCGTCGTCGGGCTCCTCCCAGACCAACGAGAAGGAGCACCGCGCCGGCCTCCGCCTGCTGCCCACCAACCGGCCCCAGCCCTGCGGCGACGCCACCACGCCGCGCAAGACGTTTGTCGAGGCCATGTCGCTCTTTGACGGCCGCAAGACCGACGACCCGTACCTGACGCTGCTCCTGCGCCCCTTCCCGCTCCTCATGAACCCCGCCTTCATCTGGGCCTGCCTGATCCAGGGCACCATGATCGCCTGGACCATCTTCATGGGCGCCCTCGTCGCCTCCATCTTCATCGGCCCGCCGCTCTTCTGGGGCGCCGCCAAGTCGGGCTACGGCTACGCCGGCGCCTTCATCGGCGCCCTGTGCGGCTTCCTCGTCTGCGGCCTCTTCGCCGACTTCAGCGTCCGCCGCATGACGGCGCGCAACGCCGGCGTCTACGAGCCCGAGTTCCGCATCCTGCTCATCGTCCCCATGCTCGTCACCAGCGCCATCGGCCTGTTCGGCTTCGCCCTCACGGTCGAGGACGTCGCGTCGCAGAACATCTCCGTCCTCATCCCGCTCGTCTTCTTCGGCTTCGAGGTCGCCGGCATGGTCATTGGCGCCGTCGCCAGCTCTCTGTACATTGTGGACGCCTACCGTACGTACCCTTACCGAGAACACCTCCCCAAAACTATCTTTGCTAATGATGGGACGCAGGCGATCTCGCCATTGAGGGATTCACGCTCACCATCCTGTTCAAGAACTTCTTCAGCTTCGTCGTCACCTACTACGCTCTGGACTGGCTCATCGCCGGCGGCATCCGCCGCGTGCTCGTCATCATCTCCGTCCTCCAGGTTGTCATTTGCCTGACTAGCATTCCCATGTGTACGTTTTCTGCTCACGGACAGAGTGCGTCTTTGTGTGCTAAACAAACCCTCTCTATAGACATCTTTGGCAAGCGATGCAGAGCCTTTTTCCACCGCCACGACCCCATCGCCATCTGCCGCCTCAAGGAATTCGATGCCTTGTTGCGCCGTCCCTTTCGCAAAACCCCCGCCACTCCCTCAAAGTAGACTGTCGTCTGTCTTGTTCGGTTTTTGTTTCGTCTTGAGGACAAGCACTGGAGCTTGTCCGCATTTCGCCGTGGGAGTAAACTGAAATTGAAAGGATACATGTATATATGTATACATCTCATTAGGGCGCCACAAGACTGGTTCATTTTTAATGGTTTGCTTTACGGGAGGATGGGGAACGAGGCGTTGGGTCAAGTTGGTTACTGGGTCTTATTTATTTCCCCTTGCTTGTTGGATGTGATTTTATGATTATCATCTACACTACAGCACAACTTTAACAACGGCAGATAGGCCTTAATATATTTGCTGTTCCAGTGCAGCTGCCCACGCTTCCTCGCAGCGCCTCTTGAAGCCATCCGAGCGAGTAGCAGTTCGATCCGTCTTCTACCACTACGAGGAACTGACAACCGCCTCGATGATGCCGTCCGCGTCCCCGTGCTTCTGCCAGACCTTGACCAGCGCGAGCCCGGCCTCCCGCAGCAGCGCGGCCCACTGCGCCCGGGAGCGCTCCATCCCGCCGCTGAAGACGAGCACGCACATGTCCATCTCGCAGAGCGCCCGCGCGGCGTCCGCGTCCGGCAGGACCGCCTCGTAGATGAGCAGCGTCGAGCCCCCGCCTCCGCCTCCCGGCGTCGGCGGCAGCATCGCGTCCCGCAGCCGCCGCAGGACGCGCAGCGCGTGGCCGTCGGGCCACTGGTGCAGCACGCGCCGCAGCATGTACGCGCGCGCGCCGCGCACCGGCTGCGCGGCGAACATGTCGTGCGCCTGCGCGGCGACGGACGGGTGCAGCGCGCCGGGCGCGATGGAGTCGATGACGTGCGGGAGGTCCTGCAGGACCAGCCGGCCGGGGTGGTCGGGGAACGCCTCGCGGAAGGCCTGCAGGTCGTGGCCGCGGCCGCCCGCCACGTCGACGATCAGCGGC
>LUFD01001081.1:0-32878 GCA_003025255.1 Cordyceps pruinosa | reverse complement strand
AAAAAAAAAAAAGAAGAAAGGGAAAAAAAAAGAGATGGCAGCGCGGACAGACAAGAACCGGCGATCCTCCAACACTGGCGGGCAGTGGGAATGGTGCAGGATGCAGGTGAGGCGGGCGGCGGCACGCCAGAATGCAGAGTCGGAAAGCAAGCAATCTAAAAAGAAGCCACACTTCTCACCGTGTGGCTTCCACTTGTGGCTTCCGAGTGGGCAATGGCAAGGGTACCCACGATGTACCGTTTGGACAGGGGCAGGCAGCGCCTTTGAGTGGTTCCTGCGGGGGGGCATTCTTCCATTCAGACAATGTGGGCAGTGGGGAAAAAAAGGAAAAAATACCAGGCTGGCTTTGTCCGCTCTGGGAGCGCTCTGGGCTCACTTACTCGCTTCCCTGGCCTGCATGGCTGCGCTGTCGTGCATGTCGCATGTCGCATGTCGCAGTCGCGCCCAGGTACCTTAGTAGATACCCGCTGGCACCAAGCCGGGGAATGCGCCCTGTCGTCATGGTACTTGCCGAGTACCAGAGACCCCAAGGAATGAGTTTGGGTCGCAGCTCTAGCAACCGGTCTGGAAACGGGAAAACGGGAAAGAAGGCGGAAAAGACTTGTTAGAAATAGGAAATAGAAAGATAATAGAAATAGAAATAGAAATAGAAATAGAAATAGAAATAGAAATAGAAATAGAAATAGAAATACAATATACGCATGCACATGTATGTACGCTGACCAAAAGTACCCCCCTGGATGCCTCTGCCTACCTACTACCTACGTCCCGCGCGCCACGCCGCTTCCACCCAGCGGCAAACTGCATGATGCCTTCTTGCCCGTCCACCAGTACGTAATGGCCTCCATGGCAGCCCTCGTCCGTTGTATCTCTAGATGCTCGCTTGCATATCGCATGTCGCCATCATCGGCCGCCTCGCCATCTGCACCAGCCAAGTCCATCGACTCCACGCCGTTGGCCACGGCCCCAGTCCTGGCCCAGACTCCCGACGGCCATGGTTGACGTCAACCCGACCTCCGCGCGACAACAGAAATGCGACCCGGCCGGGATCCGTCTGTATCGAATGTCGAATTTGTCGAATGCTTCAAAGTCGTCGTCCCTTCGCTCCCTCGCATCACAGATCACCGAACCCCCAGCCCGCCCGCTCTGCTCCTCATGACGTGGCTTTCCGCCCATGCGCCCTGCACCCGGCCGCACCACCACCGCCCTCCCATCCTATTTCTCACCATCTCGTTGAGGAAGGACCTGCAAGGTTCGACAATGCAGCAAGCCGTGTGGCGCCCGGACTGTCCTGCTACTCGCCGAGTCCACACGCGGTGGGCTGCCGCCGACGCCGCCGACGCCACCAACAGGCACGCAAGAACAGAGAACAGAGCCTTCTCAGTGCAAACAATCCTGCAAACCCGCAGGCTGCAGGGAAGTAGCATGTGTCCCTCCCTACCCTCCCTCTCTCATGCGCATGTCATTGATTCATCGAACCACGCGCATAACCACTACAAAACTCAAAGTTCCTGCCATGGTAGATCAAACTCAAAACAACATGCAAATGCCCTCGCGAGTCGAAACAAAAGGAATCATCCACCAACCACCATGGGCCTACGCATCTGCTGCCCGTCCAGCAATCCCAAGAATTCCCTCCCAGCGGCTCCGGCCCATCCCAATTCCCATTCACGTCCATCTTGGCCGAGGAGCAGCCCCCCGACTTACGCCCCCCCTAATATCGCCAATATCAGTGACACAGTCCACGTTTTGCCCACATTGTTACCCAGCAGGACAGCAGGACCACCTGCGCCTTAATTTTAAAAGGGGGGAAGGAAAAGGCCCGTCGCGCCCTCACTGCCCATGGGTATACATATTCGTAAGCTCGCAGGCCCAATGCGAATCCCGCTCTTGGCAGCAAGACGAAACATTCTTTTGATCCCCCCCAGCATGAATGGACGCTGACTCTCTTCATGCGCTACTGCTCCCCATCATCTCATGCTGCCGCCGCGCATCTCTTCTTGCTTCCCTCTGAAACAGCGCCGCGCTTGCCAGTACATAAATTCTCGCCGGCGCCCCCGAGACCATGTGTGCGCGGCCGCCCATGCGCGCGGGCGCATGCGAGCCTTGTCTCTTTGTGTAAAATCGCATCCCTCTCTCTCACGCGCACAAGGGCTCCAGGTTGACTCAATTCCTTTTTACATCGTCAAGGGCCAACTTCTTGTACATCTGGATAAACACGCCACTGCCGTCTCACATCGGCCACGCAAGCTGGGCTGTGTCTCGCTGTCTAAACCTGCCTCCATTTTGAGCCGATGCACACATGTTCACGAGTACCCTGCATCTATCCATGTTAATATTCCTCATCCTTGATAGATGCCCTTTTCCTTGCAGCAGGAACCACTGTCGAAATTTACCCGACGTCGAATCTAGCATGACACTACATCCCCAACTGTCCAAGTTCAACTAGGCAACAAGGAATAACACCTTTCCAGTTTATGTATATCACCTCTATTTCACCTCTACTATCCAAGCCAACTTTTATCGAAATAGACATGAAAAGAACGTCAGTGTTCTTCCTAAAATTATACAGCCGCCAACCCCTACAAATATCGACAGCAGCGCTAATTAGCGGCACTTTCATACTGAGCCCGGAAGAGTGAGCCCTCCGTCGCAAGAAGTTCTCGCGGAGCACCAATCTCGGCGATGGAGCCCTTGTCCAGGAACACGATGCGATCAAAGTCAAGAACCGTGTCCAGCTTGTGCGCAATCGCAATCACCGTCTGTCCCTGGAATTCGTCATGGATGATGCGGTGCATCATGTCGTCCGTGTCGGCGTCAACGCTGCAACACTGATTAGTATCTCACGAATAGCTGCACCTTGTTTGACATACCTGCTCGAAAATTCATCCAGAACCAGGATACGGCCGCTACGGACCATGGCCCGTCCAAGGCAGAATAGTTGTCGCTGTCCGTGGGAGAGCAGATCCGAGTCCATATCCTCATCGAGACCGCCATGCTCTTCAAAGATACCCCACAGCTGGACGGCCGTTAGGACTTCGATGAGACGCTCATCGGTCGCCGTGCCGAGTGGGTCAATGTTATCTCGCACACTGCCGTACAGGAAGAAAGGCTGCTGCGGGACAGTATTTAGTCGCCTGCGCAGCTCCTCTCTCGGTGCCTTGGCAATGTCAACTCCGTCAATCAGGATAGAGCCGGTGTCAAGGTCCAGCATGCGGAATAGGGAAGACACGCAAGAGGACTTGCCGCTGTGGCTGTGTTAGCACAAGAACTATGCTTGAGTGCCCTTGCATTCAGCTTACCTGCCAGTACGGCCACAGATGGCGATTCTCTCGCCGCTCTTGATGGTGAGGTTGATGTTTTGAAGAACGGGACCCAAGCTTGCCTCGTACGAGGCAGACACGTCTGTGAATGTGATCGAGCCGCTCTTCGGCCACTCTTCAGGCAGATCCTCCGTCTCGCCCCCTGCGTCTTCTCGCTCGGTTCCGAGCACGTACGAGCGAACACGACTGACGGCTCCGATGGCCGTCTCCAGATGCGTCCACTGCGTGACTACCAACTGGAGAGTCTGGCTAAACGAGACAATGTTGAAGAGTGCGACGCCGAGGAAGCCAGTGGAGCCACCACGAATATTGGTTGCGAGACCGACAAGCAGGATGGCAACCGCGGCGACGACCAGGTTCAGGACCAGAGTCAACCACCGCTGGATGCACCACATGAGGTAGTAAGGCTTCTGCGACAGATTGAGGATGTCAATACTGCGCTGCATATAATGGTGAGACCAGTTATACGCGCGAATGCTGGCAAGACCCTCAATGCTTTCCACAAAAAGCGAAAACAGTGGTGCCTTGGATTCAATGTCCAGCAATCGAAGCTGACGGGAAGTGCGGAGGTAGTACAGCTGGATGATGTATAGAGCACCAATGCAGAACGGGATGGCCGCACCGACATAGCTGGAGCCAATGAAGACCAGAACGGCGGAGAAGAGGGCGGACAAAATGGCAATGATGGTCTTGTCTAACGCACTCGGTAGCTCACTGTCGATCAAATTAAGATCTTGACTGAACCTGTTAAGGATGGTCCCAGTGTCTTTCGAAGTGATGAACCTCGTTGTGGCATGTATAGTCGTGGAGAGAAGACGATTGTGGAATTCCACCATCATCTTGGGGACAATCTTCAACTGGAAGACGGAATCAGATGCAACACTTCCAAGGAAAGCTGTAGCTGCAATGGCAGCATAGACACCGAGCCAGTACCCTATGTCTTCATTGGGGTGCTTCTCGTTGGCATTCGCCCACCACTGAAGCCAGATAGCTGCAACACAGTTAGTTTGGAGGCGAGAGAGAATTTCACGTAGCGTTGGTAACCCACCTGGAAATCTGAGACCGAATACGAAGGCGGAATAAAGGATGACATAGAGAACCATGTACCACCAACCAGCAACACTGATGAAGTAGGCATAGATGTTGAGGTCGCCAACACGGCGAGCACCATCGACATCCTCGACCTCAGTAGCCGCCATGTGCTCCAGAATTTCATCTGGAAGTTCAATATCTAACTCCGGCTCTCCGTCGTCTGATTTAGCGTCGTCCGAGCCCTCCAGATCAAGCGTGACATCGGCTAGCTCCTCCGGCGTGCATTGCTGAGTGATGTTGCCGCCTCTGTCGAGGACGATGACAGAGTCCGAGTAGCGCAGGTGGCGAACTAATTCAAATTAGTACGGCACAATTACGGCGCAGTTGGAGTACATACCTGAACTCGTTGCCAGGATGGCCGTCGCATTCCATTGTCGCAGCAGTCCGTCACGGCCGAACACGGCGTCAAGGATGCTCGACTCGGTAATGCGGTCGACTCCCGCCAATACATCGTCGAGAATGATGATATCTTCACCAGAGAAGAGAGCTCGTGCGAGAGACTATCCACTGTTAGCTGCAACGAATACCACTACTCAGGACTCCTGCACTCACCACACGCATTTGCTGGCCACCACTGAGGTGCGAGCCACGCGTACCAACCTCGGTGCGGTCACCGTTGGGGAGAATTTCGAAGTCGGCGGAAAGGCAGCACGCTTGCACGACGCTCTTGTATCGGGGCTCATCCCACGTAGACAATCCAACAATGTTATCGCGGATTGTGCCTCGGAAAATCCAGGAGGATTGCGGACAGTACGCGGAGCTAGGGAAATTCCTTTCAACAGAGCCTCCCACCTCAGGCACTTCACCAAGGAGCAGTCTCAAAAGCGTAGACTTGCCACAGCCAACAGGTCCAATAACCATAGTGGTCTTAGACCTGACCATGTCAAAGTTGAGATTTTTGAGCACAGGTTCCTTCTCGGAAGAGTAGGCAGCTGTGGCATTGCGCGCAGCGAAGATGGCGTCAGTGCTTGCCGGCTCTACTTTTTGCGCAACAGTGGTCTGCACTTTTTCAACATCCGTGGGTTTTTCCTGTGACGAATCGGTGCTGGAGCTATCCTTCTCATTGCTGGTCGAGGCCTTTGAGGCTTCTTCCGAGTCGGTGCCAGAGTCACCTTGCTCATCCGCAACAAGGTACTCTTGGATGCGCTCGAAGCAATTCAAAATGGTCTGTGCGTGCTCAAGCGCATCAGGAATGTTGACGGTGGGCTGATCTGAGAGCTCATACAAGGTCAGGGCGGGGAAGATAATTTGTTCCGTGAGCGTTTGTGTGTGTCTTGATCTGGCTAGCAAAATGAAGACGCCAAATCCCCAAACAGGAGCGAAGGTAGACGACACGTAGACTAAACTTTGTCAGAGCAGAGCTTTTGGGTGCGGGGGGTTCCCGTTGACGAACTTACACCCAGCGTTCAAGAAGATGTTCCAAAGGCGGTAACGAAGAGACGAGCGAATCTCCTCTTGACGGAGACGAGTAATCATGGCGGATATGGCGCCGCTAACACCGGTCATTCGAATGCCTTTCAAGGCTCCAAGAGCACCGGATGTTGCCTCCAATCGAGTTTCGATAGCCTCGAGCCATGGGACCTGGGCGTCACCAGCGATGGTTGCAACCCGCAAGCTTCCGACAAGACACACTATCCAGGTTAGTACCTTGCTCTTTTAGCATTCGTAGGCGAGGGCGCTATACCAATGACGAAAGCGGTGGAGGCGGACATTGCTACTCCAAGGAATCTGTATAGAAGCCACAAAGTAAGGCCCAGCTCTAGCGGACCAGCATACAGCTCGTGTACGTCCTCCATGCTCTCTCCGATGCGGTCAATATCGGCACTCATCAAAGTCATGGCCTCAGCATCAGACGCGGCATGCGAGCTGACTCGGAGTGTTTTGTCAAAAATGACAGAGATGAGACTACCGCGGAAGAGGGTAATGGCACGATACACCTTGAGCTCGTATACCGCATATGATATCTGCAGGCCATAGTTAGTCGTGAATGCCCAGAGTCGACAACGTGCAACATACCGCAATTCCGATATATACGAGAGCATATGCAGCAATCAGTCCGTAGCCCGAATTTTTGTCAGATTCGGTAGGAGGCGCAGCAACATAATCGAGGACTCTCTGGACGAGGAAGGGCTGGGCAATGGTGAATGCCGAATAGGCTAGTCGGGCTGGCATAGCAGCCAGTAGTTGCCACTTGTAATGCATGATAAAGGTCCATATCAGTGCGTGTTTCTTTGTTTGGTCGGCTTATTCAATTGTTAGTATTCTGTATATTTCGAACGGGGGGCGGCGTTACCAACCTCGATTCCACCTGGCCAGGAGCGACGATGGCTCCGACGCCTGGAGGAGATGACTGTCTATTGGTGTCAACGTGTCGACGGTCAAGGAGGAACGGAAGCCTTTCATCATCAAAGCATTCAACCAAAGAAACAGAGCCCTGCTGTATGTGCTACTGGTTGCCTCGGGCGCGGAGTCCTTCCATCTGGGGCGAAGCAAACGGCGCTTCTCGTACAGCTCCAGGGCAAAGATGACGACTTTGACACAGAACCCAGCGAGGAAGACCGCGGCCAGGCTGTCAGCGGATTGCAGATAAAACAGGGTCCGGACGCGAGCGAGATCGAGCAGAGTCGACAGGCCCAAGTACAGCGTCAGGAGGGTCGACGGCCGCACGGATCGCGTATGCTCGAGGTAGGAGAGGTACAGGAAGAAGAGGGCGGTGACCAGAGTGACGGAGAGGGCGGCGAGAGTGGACGCGGTTTTGGGAGCATGCGGTTGCGCCCACAGCGCGAGGAGGACAATCTGCAAGACAATGTACGCCGCGTACGCGAGCTTGGACGTGCTGTTAGCCAGGGCTGCAGCTGTTCCGCGTTGCGGGACGGGAACCATACCATTTTGACGGGCAAAAGCCACGACTTGTCGACTTTAGCGAGGGCATCTCGCAATTGCAGCGCGCGTCCAACGGAGAGAAGGACTGCAGAGATGTTAGCGAGCTGTTGGGCGCGGACGGGCGTTTTGTTAGGGCACTTGCACGTCAGGCTGAGCGGCAGGATGGTGAGGATGGTCTCCTCAAAGAGCAAGGTAAAGTCGAAGCCACCGAGACAGTCGTAGGAGACGGACGGCCCAAAGGCGCTCTCGACATCGATGGTGCAGCTGTGGTTGGAAGGCATTGCGGCGTCGTTGCTGTTTGAAAGCGAGGACGCGGCGGCGCGCAGCAGCAGGTGGCAGCAGGCGAGGTCAATGAAGCAGGTGACTTCTGGAATGGCCTGAGATGTCGAGACGCCGGCCAACTTTTTGATCAATCGAAAGATGCAAAAAGATGGACAAGTCTGCCTCCAACACGTGCCGCGAGCACAAAATGCATGCGTTTGCTCAAGTTGGGTGGTGAAGCTCCAGGACAGGCTGACCTAAGGAAGGGGGAGGTGAGGTGGCAGCGGCCAGCGGCCAGCGGCCAGCAGCCAGCGGCCAGCGGCGCCACCGCCTCACCAGAAGCACTCGTCGGCCTATTCTGGAACCGGCCAAGCTCACTTACACGGACATGGGACGGGCGGCTTACAGCGCGTCGCCCAACTATCTGCACGCCCCGAGATGACAGCACACCCTGTTACATGGCTGTTTTTCTGTTTCTTTCTAAAAAAAATTCTGTCTTCTGCCGTAAGATTCCTATTTTTCTCTCTCCTCTGAGCCGTGCGTGGGATGACCACTGCGCTGATCTAGACCGCCTCCCAAGACGATGCTATCAATCTACTCCGGGATAGCGGGATAGGCTTCAACGCCACCAGCTCTAAAGCGCTTACCGGCACAGCGCCACGGAACTGTTAGGGCTGATACACTTCAAGAAACACTCAAGAAATCACGTTTGATACCTACCTGCCTGGGTTAGCCAGCAAGCACGACTGGCCTCCCTCGCGCTGCCCAGCTACATGCGTGCCCTGCAACTCATATCCCCCGCCATGCACGACTTACAACACCCTCCCCTGTAATCTGTACGGCGACTTCTTACTGTGGGTAGACCGGTGGCTTTTCGCGTTTCTCGTCCGGTCCCCGCCCGTCATCCTCTCCCTGCTGTGTCGTTGGGAATGCCGACGATCAATGAGACGAATGCCTCCATCCAAGCTAGACTGCATGGGTTACGCCCCCAACAAGCCTCGCATCAGCGAGACCCAGTTGCCAAATCCAAAGCCAAGAGTTCTGAAGCTTTTCGGATCTATCCTAATTTGACCCCCGGTTGCGCCGTGCTATCCGCCCCCGCCCTGGCGCCGGTGGAACTGCTGGTAGCCCGGATTGCATGCCGCAAAGCATGCAGCAGCCAAACAACTTGCCAGGTCCAACGCGTGCCCTGGCCTAGTTTCATCTCATCGACCAGCTACTGCATGCTGACGGGCCTGCACAGCCGTGAGAGCCGCATCACGACCTGGTATTTGTCAAGAAGCATCCCTCCCGACTCCCTCCCGACTCCCAGCACGCACAACGTCCTGGGTCGTAGAGCAACCCCCGCTCACAGAGGCCCAGAGCGAATGCGAGGAGCGAAACCAATACGCCCGAGATACGCCTGACCGCCCCTCGTCCGAAATCTCAATCCCGTCGCCCAGTCCTCATTGGTCTGGACCAAAGGGTCCCAGGTCTCAGGTCCCACGCCCAAAGCCGGTTCTGGCCTCATCCTTCGACCCCAACCGATACGCGCGTTCTCGTTCGCTCATTCACATGTAATCCTTCCCCGTGGCGTCATGACGCTACTGCCGAGTTGGCTACAGCGCTCCGCCGAGCTGTAAACCAATCATCTGTGTGCCAACACTGCTCACGTACACGGCCTGCAATACCTTGCTGCTCAGCCTCTCATCAAGACATGCAGATTGGGGCTGCCAGGTTCGGGAACGAACCTGTTTTGTTACCCTCCCGAGACATGCATCGTGTATCCTGGAAGTTCGTTCCCGTTGCCCTCCTCCAAGATATCTTATTTCCAGGGTCGAAGAGTAAGAAATGGGGAAGACAGTTCAACATTGCGTCAGATCTATTTCTATAATTATTCTTATTTTTATCATTTTTTTTTCTCATCAGCTAATTCCCATTATAAAACTTTTTGCGAAGTCCGCAGCATTTCCCGGAGGAAGACGAAACCAGCAAGACAATCTATCCAGTCGACCCGCATCCAACCTCCCTCGTTGCTTTTTCTCTTCCCTCGGCGCTTAACCGGCCAGTTGAGTCCCCATACTCACGCCTTTTGTAGTCTCCGGAAGAGAACATCGCATCGCAGCCCCCGTGGCAGTGCATTTTCTGTCCCCAGCTGGCTCATCGTCGAAGCATTTGTGCCCGACTGCTCGTTCTCATGGATATCAAAGTTCAAAAGTAGACAGGCCAGGAGAAGCTTAATCTCTGCTATCGCAAAGGCCTTTCCTAAACATATGCGGGCTCCGTATCCAAACGGGATGTAGCAGCTCTCCATGGCGCGAAGCTCATCTGCGTCCGCTCGCAGCCAACGACCGGGGTCGTAGATGTGAGGGTTCTGAAAGACGGTAGGGTTGTGCTGAATCGCTATCGTGGATGTTGAAATGATGGTCTGCAACGATGGGTCAGGCAAAGCAGAGTAAAGGGACACTGTGAAAACATACCCCAGCTGGAATCATGACATCGTCGTACAGGTGCGTTTCGGGGACAACTCTCTCCGCTCGCCCACTTGAGAGTGGTTTCGTTCGGAGAGACTCGCGAAGGCAAGCCTCCAGTACCGGCGCGTTCTTGATGGCGTCGAAGGAGGGCAGCCCGTCTTCCTCCAGCGGCAGGCTTTGCAGCTCCGCTCTCACCTCGCGTTGCCAGCTTCGGTGGACAGCCAAAAGCCAGATGGCATACGTAAGCGCCAGGGAGACTGTCGTCTGCGCCGCATGAATATTGTCCAGACACTCTGCGGCGAGGAAGGTCTTACGGGGCACATCACTGCCTTTTTTGTCCTTGAGCAGCCGGCCGACGAGAGACTGTCCCGCGGCTGAATCGATATTCTTTATCGTCGAATCAAGTCGCTCCATATTCCATTCAAAAAGCTTTTCTTCAGCGTGCAGGAAGTGGGGGTTCCTGAGATGGGTGATGGCAAACTTCATGAATTGGTGCGCGAGGGGGAAAGTGTAGAGCAGGTTGTTCCAAACCTCGCATTCTGCCCAGTCTTCCAGTATAGTTTGCTTCTCTTTCACGGACTCCAAAGACTGAGAGGTATGGCTCGGGCCGTACACCAGCGAAGTAATGTTGTCAAAGGCGTATGAGTTGGTGAGCTTGAAAATGTCGGCACCGACGGTGGACTCCGCATGCGCACTGTTGTTCAGCTCGTCGACAAAGAGGTGGACGCGCTGACGGAGAGGCTGCATGACGGAATCGCTATAGACGGTGGTGGGCTGGTAAAATGCGAATGTCGACTTTCGCATGGCGCGGTGTTCCATGCATCCCAGTGCTGTGAAGATGGTGCGCTCGCCGTACATGGTGAAGTTGTTGAAGAAGGAGCTCTTGGGGTGCTGTGTGCCTGCGCGGTATATGATCTTGGTCGACTCTGCGCTGGAAACCGAAACCTCTCCGGGAGCGATGAGCACGACAGGGCCATATCTCTGATGCCACTTGTAAATCTGTTGATTGCGTCGTAGAAAGATGTCATGGAGGTCAACCCAGAGGCGGGTTACCTTGCAAATTCTCGGGCCT
Organism: Cordyceps pruinosa; assembly: GCA_003025255.1. Lineage (NCBI taxonomy): Eukaryota > Fungi > Ascomycota > Sordariomycetes > Hypocreales > Cordycipitaceae > Cordyceps > Cordyceps pruinosa. The sequence continues at coordinate 21,794 of LUFD01001081.1, read as the reverse complement.
GGCACATGACAGTACGGTGAGATGAATAGGGCATAAACTACCCGGCTGACCAAAAGACAGGCTGCAAAAACGACTGCGATACTCAAAGAGTAGTAGTTGTATCGATGAGTGGCTTCCATGTTTGCCGGCTTCAAGATAGCAAGTCACAGCAGGTACGTTCATCGGGCAGGTAGGTTTTCAGTAAGATAAGACTTCCAACATTTATATGTAGCACACTAATACACTGGTGCGCTCGCCATCCGGCTAATAATAGGCACACTCTGTCGCGGCCTCTGGTTGAAGTGAGCGAACCAAGCCAGTGATTACCTTCCTACGCAAGAACTAACTTCCCCATCGAGCAGTTAGCCCAGACCCGGGAGAGTCTATTGCATTATGTGCTCCTGAACCGTGCATCAGAAGCAAAGTAGGCCCCGCCAGGGCCTCTGACCGGGCTTTGATACACGTTGCCTGGCATGAGCACAGCGCCTCCTGCGCGCGTCGACGCCAGCCACTGGCCGCAGGTTCTTATTCCAGCGGGTATTTCCTGGTCCCCAGCCTTCCCCATGTCATCATGTTGTACAATAGACACTGGAACAAGAAGGATTCGCAATATGTCTTGGTGGCACGGTGGGCTCAGGCCATAAGCACAGGCACTGATCAACGCCGTGGATGCCGACTTCGTGAGACCTTGAACGAGTAACATAAGCGTATACCTTGTGACGTGAATTTTATGTCCGCCGGCACCTTTTGCCCTGACTGTGTCCTCCGGCGACTTCCCAAAACACTCAATGGCGGGACACGATCGCACTTCGCAAGAAAGCTGCGGGATTTCGCGGTCTTCAGACGACGACGGATTTCGGCCACCTTGTCGTGATACTGGATTTTCAGTCATAGGCCCAAAGCCCCACTACGAAACAGACTCATCCGCGTCCCGAGACATCTCAGTTCTCGCAAATAAACTTGCATAGGTGGAGGACGTGGCAACGTATGCAGAACGGCAGTGGCGCTGCCGCCTGAAGCTGACGTTCAAGGTAGTTATGGCTTTATTAGTGGAGCGGCGCAACGGGAGAGGCCCGGCCGGCCGCGAGGTCTTGTTGAGGCTCCTTTGAGGCTGCAATACTACCCACACAATATCTCATACCCGTCCCTTGGCTTGGGTGCCCAACGTCGGCGCCACTCGCGATGTGCGAAGGAGATCGTGAGTCTGCAGCTCCCTCCCATGGTACACTGTGAACAGAGATGCTTTGACTGCTTCTTCTTCCTCGTCCTTTTACTACTACCACTGATCTTATTGTTAATCATTCTTTGTTCTACTGCCGGCGCAGAGCAGGGGCCTGTCTCAGCGCTAGCGACCTCGCCCTACAGCGTCAGCAGGTTGATTAATTACTAGAGCTTAAACACGAATCGCAGGGACAATCCATCATCGACCCTAGTTCAGGCGGTGAGAGCATTTCCTCAGTGGGTTGGATGGCGATGATGGCCAGGACTTACACCATGAGAGGCCCTCGGCACATCAGACCGTAGCCAGTAACATCGTTCATCTGAAAACACGGCAAACCGGCACACCAGGAGAGACACAGGAACCTAGCAGCTGCAGTGAAAAAAAAAATATCCTGTCCAACTGCACACACACCCCCGTAAGCGCTACGTAGATCTGTCAGCCCTGGGGTACGTGGGCCGACCAGCGGACAGCCAAGTTGTTCGGGATTTGACTAAAAGAGCGGCGTCTTCTAGCGCGCGCGATGGCTTCAGTGGCGTTGGTTGCTCATCGGTCTCGGTCCCGGCATGCGTGGTCATGTAAGTGGGCTCACACGACAGTTGGCATACACCGGTTCGTGGGGGAGATGTGCTTCTGCGAAGCCGTAGACATGCATTGACGGCTGCGCTGATCCATGGCCGCAGAGGTTCGCGCTGACGGCTCTCACCCCAAAAGCCAGCCACCCCAGGAAGTTCCCGAAGACGGTGTAAACCGGAGCCTGAGGAGCTGCCATTATTGTACAGCCAGCATGTGTAGTGTGTATCTAAGCTGCGACTTATAAGCAAAGACGCCTACTGCAGCCCAGTGTTGTCAAAGGGACTTGGAGTGCTTTCAGCTAATATCTTTGGAAGCAATCGCATCACTTATACCAGCGTCACGACAAAGAAGATCATCCGTGACAATCAAAATGAATTCCTCAGAGAAGAGCAATGAACTCTCTGCCTCGGAGTTGGAGAAAATTTGGGCTTGGAATGCGACAGTACCGGAACCCGTCAATCGTTGTGTACATGATCTGATCGCGGAAGTAACTTCCAGGCAGCCAACAGCCGAGGCCATCTGCTCCTGGGATGGAAGCATGACATATGAAGAACTCGAAAAGTACTCGACACGGCTTGCCCATCATTTAGTTGGCCTCGGCGTTGGCCAGGGCAAGATTGTGCTTCTATGCTTCGAGAAGTCAATGTGGACGCCCGTGGTGATGCTGGCCGTCATGAAGGCCGGAGGTGCCTCGGTGGCTGTGGACCTTGTCCAGCCCGAGGATAGACTACGGGTCATTGTTCAGCAGGTCGAGCCTGTACTGATCATCTCCTCGGTGAAGCAGCAGTTTGTCGCGAACAAGCTGCTGAGCTCGATGCCACCATCAGCCTCGGTGGTGGTTGTCGATGAGGGACAGCTGGCTCAGCTACCCACCCCCCAAAGCGGCGATGCGCTTCCGGCAATCGACCCAAGCAGCCTCCTTTATATCGTTTTTACTTCTGGCAGCACCGGAAGACCAAAAGGCGTTTCCATCAGACACTCCAACCTCAGCAGTGCTGTGAAATACCAGCAGACTGCCCACGGCTTCAAGCCGGACTCCAGGGTATACGATTTCGCCTCGTATGCATTCGACGTTGCTTGGATGAATGTGCTGCACACATTCACAGCAGGCGGCGTTCTCTGTATCCCGTCGGAGGAAGACCGACGAGATAATTTTTCCGAATCCATCATCCGGCTCAAAGTAACATACGCTGAGATGACGCCCACAATGGCCTACGTTCTATCGCCCAAGACAGCAGAGACTCTGCAGACTATCGTTCTGGGCGGCGAAAAGGCTCATGCTGAAGCACTAGACCGCTTCCCCAAGGACGTCGAGCTGAAGAACACATATGGTCCTTCTGAATGCACGCCAACTTCTACCATCACAAATATTGATCGAGGCGTCGAGTTCTCGGGCAGTATAGGCACCGGCTACGGTGTCAACACGTGGATTGTATCACCATCCGACCACAATGTTCTGGTGCCCATCGAAACCGTCGGAGAGCTGGTGATTGAGGGACCGCTCGTTGGCGCGGGGTACATTGGCGATCCCGAGAAGACGGCGGCCGTCTTCATTAACGACCCCCCTTGGCTGGTTCGGGGTGCCCCGGGACACGCGGGACGCAGCGGCCGTGTCTACAAGACTGGAGATTTGGTGCGTTATAACCAGAACGGCGAGATCATCTTTGTCGGCCGACAAGACACTCAGATCAAGGTCAACGGTCAAAGAACTGAACTGGGAGAGATTGAGCACATTGTCAAGGACTGCCTCACTAAAACGGCAGGTGATTCCAGAGCCATTGTCGAGCACATCATTCCGACAGGCTCAAAAAGACCAGTCCTTGTCGCGTTCTTGGATGTTAACGCAATGCCGGACGGCGAAGGTTACTTCAAAGTCCTGAGGGAGAAAGGCGCTCTTCTCGAAGAGAATCTCACCCGGCGTCTTCCTGCCTATATGACAATATTCGCGTTCATCCCGATCCCCGGTTTCCCTCTGACGGTCTCGGGCAAGCTAGATCGTCGGAGTCTTCGCGCCAAAGGAGAGGCATTCAACTTGGAGGAATTGACCGCCATGAACCCCTGCCGTAAGGAAAAGCGCGCACCTACGACCGACACGGAGAAGACGATCCAGCGATTATGGGCGTCGATTCTGGATATCAGCCCGTCCAGTATCGGGGTGGACGACAGCTTCTTACGTGTTGGTGGCGATTCCATTACAGTCATGAAGTTCGTCTCCCTCGCGCGTGAGGAGGGACTGAACCTGACCGTGGCGGAAGTTCTCAAGAAGCCTCGCCTGGGTGACCTTGCCGCGGGCGTCGGCGAAAGCAATGGACAGGACGACAAGGTGAAGCCATTCTCACTCCTCCAGCCTAGCCTCAGCGCGGAAGATATTCGCTTCTACGCATCTAACATTTGCTCGGTCGCCCCCGAGAGGATTCAAGATGTTTTCCCATGCACTCCTCTGCAGGAGGGCCTCCTCGCGTTGACGGCGAAACGCTCGGGAGACTACATCGCCACAGAGGTTTTCGAGCTGCTGCCCGAGATTGATGTCAGCCGCTTCCGGACCGCGTGGAGCACCTTTGTATCACGGACACCTATTCTCCGCACGCGCATGATTGATATACCTGGGCAGGGTATCGTGCAGGTTGTCCTCGACGAGGATGGTGGATTGGCCAGCGGTGACGACACTCGGAGCCTCAGTGACTACACTCAAGAACATGAAAACACGCACATGGAACTCGGTACACCACTCCTACATGCTCGGCTGGTGCAGCAATCCCAGGGCAGCCACCTTATATGGACCATCCACCACGCCCTCTTCGACGGGTGGTCGGTTCCTCTCATGCTCACTCTGCTCGAGACAATCTATCATGGCGGCGATGCCTCGCTGCCGCCATCGCCTCCTTTCCAAGGCTTTGTGAAGCACATTGTCAAGAGCGACCAGCAGCAGATCAAGTCATTCTGGGACGGCCAGCTACGGGGTCTTGAGTCCCAACCCTTCCCGGCACTGCCAGCGCCAGACTATGAGCCAAGCCCTACCGCTGTCTTGAACCGCCAAATCAAAGACGTGCAATGGCCGCAGGTTGGTGTGACCCCTACCATGGCGCTTCGAGCCGCATGGGCAATTGCCATAGGCCAGTACACCAGCTCCAAGGATGTCCTCTATGGCGTGACAGTTGCTGGACGACATGCTCCCGTGCACGGCGTGGAGGCCATGGTTGGACCTACGATTGCCACGGTGCCTCTGCGTGTTCAGGTAGACGGTTCCAAAACTGTCGGCCAGTTTTTGACCGACATGCAGCAGCAGGCGGTGGACATGATTGAGTTCGAACAGGCCGGCCTCCTCCAAATTAGCCGTGTGAGCCCCGAGGCCAGGACAGCCTGTCAGTTCCAAACGCTGCTCATCGTACAGCCGAACAAATCAGAGACTACAGTCAAGTCCACCATCTTCGCCGCTGGCACCGAGGAAGAGGAGAACAGCCCGGATTCCGGGTTCCTTGGAGCTTTCGATACGTACGCCATAAACATCATCTGTCACCTGGAGACCAACGGCATCTGGCTGCAGGTCAACTACGACAGCGCCGTGTTTTCTGACGACATGACATCGCGAATGGTCACGCAGATGGAACACGTGCTCCGTCAAATGTGCGTGCCGGGCAATCTGGATAACAAGCTCGCCGATGCCGTTACCATGAGTGAGACAGACCTGTCCGAGATCTGGAAGTGGAATGCGCAGGTTCCCGAAGCAGTTGATCGCTGTGTGCACGAGTTGATCATGGAGACAACCCGGAGGCAGCCCGACGCTGATGCCATAGACGCATGGGACGGCAAGCTGACTTACAAGGAGCTCGATGTCTGGTCCACCAAGCTGGCCAACTACCTCGCCAGCCAAGGAGTCGGTACGGGTTCCATTGTCCCTCTCTGCTTTGAGAAATCCAGGTGGACGCCAGTTTCCATGCTCGCCGTCATGAAGGCCGGCGCGGCATCCGTTGCACTGGACCCTGAGCAGCCCGAGCAGAGGCTGCAGACAATTGTCCAGCAGGTGCAGCCAAAGCTGGTGCTGTCGTCGACAAAGCACCAAGACCTTGCAAACAAGTTAGCTGTGTCGACACCAGTTCCGATCATCGCCATTGACGAGAGTTGGCTGACGCAAGCACTCCCGTCTCATGAAGGTATTGAACTACCTGTGGTCGAGCCAAGCAGTCCGCTCTTTATCCTTTTTACCTCTGGAACAACTGGCACTCCCAAGGGCGTTCTCGTGACGCATTCCAACTTCAGCACTGCAGTTCGCTACCAGAAGGACTTTTTCGGATACAACGGCCCTGCTGCGCGGGTGTATGACTTTTCATCCTACGCCTTTGACGCGGCCTGGCTGAACCTGCTATTCTCGTTAACCGGCGGCGCTTGCCTGTGTATTCCGTCACAGGATGAACGTCGCGACGATCTAGTGGCCTCGATGGAGCGATTCCAAGTCACTCACATCGACATGACACCCACGGCTGCCAGCCTGCTCACCGACGCCGCTACCAAGCGACTGCACACCCTGACGCTAGGTGGTGAGCGACTGCTGCCGTCAGACGCACAAAGGTGGTCCAAGTCAGTTAAACATGTCAATAACATGTATGGTCCAAGTGAATGCACAGCCACGGCTACGATATTACGTGTTACGCCTGATATGGTGAACGACAGCATCGGAGTTGGTGTCGGCGCGTGTACTTGGATTGTCAATCCACACGACTCTTGCTCGTTGGTCCCTGTCGGTTGTGCCGGAGAGCTTCTACTCGAAGGACCCCTGGTCGGCCCTGGCTATCTCGGCCAGCCAGACAAGACCGCAGCCGCTTTCATTGAAGATCCGCCCTGGCTACTCAGCGGAGGTCGACGAGGACGTCTCTACAAGACTGGCGACCTGGTCCGCTACCACCACGACGGCAGCTTGATCTTCATGGGCCGAAAGGACACGCAGGTCAAGTTCAACGGCCAGCGCCTTGAGCTGGAGGGGATAGAGCACGTCATCCAGAAGTGCCTTGCCGATGTCGGCTACAGTAGAGCTGTGGCCGAGGTCGTCACGCCGCTGCAGGGCAAAAAGGCGGTGCTCGTCGCGTTCCTGGATACCGGTGCCGCGCAGAAAGACGACTTTTTCAAGTCCATGCACGAGCGGCAGACGGAGATTGAAGAGAAACTCACGCAGTCTCTGCCGACCAACATCATCATCAGCGCGTTCATCCCCCGAAACGGATTCCCCCTGACCACCACCGGCAAAATCGACCGTCGCGTCTTGCGCGCCGAAGCAGAGGCCTACACGTTGGACCAGCTGACGACCCTGAATCCCTACCACGAGGAGAAGGAGAAGCGGCCGCCTGCCACGGCGGCGGAGCGCACGATCCAAGAGCTCTGGTCTTCCACGCTGGGCATCGGCCCAGACACCATTGGCGCGGACGATAGCTTCCTGCGTATTGGCGGCGACTCGGTCAGCGCCATGAGAGTGGTCGGGCTCGCGCGCCAGATGGGCATCTACCTGACCGTGGCCGAGATTCTCAAGCGGCCTCGGCTGAGTGACCTCGCCACCGTGGTTGGCAAGCTGGTCGAGCCCGGCCGACGGGATATTGCGCCGTTCGCCCTGGTTCGGTCTGGTGCCGATGCACAGCAGACACGGCTGGACGCCGCCAAGCTCTGTTCTGTGAAGCCGGAGCAGGTCCAGGATGTGTTCCCTTGCACGCCGCTGCAGGAGGGTTTGCTTGCTTTGACAGCACGGCGCGCGGGAGACTACGTCGCGCAAGAGGTCTTCGAAGTGCGTCAGGAGATTGACATCCCGCGCTTCAAGGAGGCATGGCAGAAGTGGGTGGCCAGCACGCCTATCCTCAGGACGCGCATCATCGATCTGCCTGGGGAGGGCCTCGTGCAGATCGTGGTGGATGAGGCCTACGCATGGCCTGAGACGGCCATCGCCACGTCGACGGAAGACCTTGACCACTACATGCGCATGGATAACAAGCACCCAATGGGTCTCGGTGTACCTCTTATGCGCTTCCGACTGGTCCTTCAGAACCAACGACATTACCTCGTCTGGACCATTCACCATGCTCTCTACGATGGATGGTCAATGTCAATCATGCTCAGTACGCTTGAAAGCACGTACAACGGCAGCGCGCTGGCACCTCCGCCGCCGTACCAAGCCTTTGTTCAGCACGTCAAGAGCGTCAGCCAAGAACAGATTGCCAAGTTCTGGAGCCACCAGCTTCAGGACCTGGAGGCACAGAGCTTCCCAGCACTGCCGTCGCCGAACTACCAGCCCGATTCGAGCCAGTCTATTGTCCGCTCCATCAGCGGTCTTTCGTGGCCCAAGACAGACGTCACTCCTACCGTGGTGCTCCGGGCAGCCCTCTCAGTCATCATCGCGCAATATACAGGCCTTGGAGATATCATCCTCGGAACCACCGTCGCCGGCCGTCACGTTCCTGTACCAGGCGTGGAGCGCATCGTTGGTCCAACCATTGCCACCGTGCCTTTGAGAGTACAGCTGGATTACTCTCAAAGCGCTACGCACCTGCTGGCGGGCATGCAGGAGCAGATGACCAAGATGATTGAATACGAGCAGGCGGGTCTACTGCAGATCAGCCAAATCAGCCCAGAGGCCAAGGCTGCCTGCCAGTTCCAGACCCTGCTTGTTGTGCAGCCGGACGAGGAGACCCAGACTGCGGGCGGCTTGTTCGCCCCCGACACGGCGGAAGAGGATGAAGCCAACACCGAGCAAGGATTGATCGGGGCGTTCGACACCTATGCCATCAATATGATCTGCCAGCTGAAGCAAGGCGGAGTGCGCCTCCAGGTCAACTACGACAAGAATATCGTTGCAGCTGAGCAAATGACCAAGATCATCTCGCAAATGGAATTCATGCTGCAGAACTTCTGTACCTCAAACCTCGACAACAAGCTGGCTGTTATCATCTCTCTCAACACGGGAGATTTATCTGACGTCTGGACATGGAACTCAACAGTACCCGAGACGGCCCGTCGCTGTGTACACGAAATCGTCGCGGACTCTGTTGCCAGACAGCCGAACGACGTGGCAGTCTGTGCCTGGGATGGCCAGCTTACATACCAAGAACTTGACATGTGGTCAACCCGGATGGCTCACCACCTAGTTAAGCTTGGCGTCACAGGTAGCTTCGTTCCTTTATGTTTTGAAAAGTCGGTTTGGACGCCGGTCGCAATGCTAGCTGTCATGAAGGCCGGTGCCGCATCGGTGGCGATGGACCCAGCACAACCAGAAGAACGGCTCAAGACGATCGTGCAGCAGGTCAAGGCGAATCTCATCCTGTCATCTGTGAACCAGCGAGAGCTCGTAGGGAGGTTGGTGGCCTCTTCGGCGGCAAGCGCCGTGGAAGTTGGTGAGACGGCGCTGTCCCATCTCCCAGTCCCCGACGTGACTTCCAAGCTGCCTGCTGTGAAGCCGGACGACGCGCTGTATGTCGTTTTTACTTCTGGTAGCACGGGCAATCCCAAGGGTGTCGTGGTCACGCATTCCAACATTAGCAGTGCCATCAAGCACCAGCAGCAGGCTCTTGGGTTCAGCAAGGCTTCTAGGGTGTACGACTTTGCATCGTACACGTTCGATCTTGTCTGGTGCAATCTGCTTCAGGGTCTCGCCGCGGGAGGCACCCTTTGCATCCCCAGCGACCAGACAAGGAGAGCCAGCCCGCTGCAAGGAATCGGCGAGCTGTCGGCCAATGTGTCGCTGTTCACTCCTTCCACTATTCGCGCCCTGGACGCGGCCGGCTTAGCCAACCTCGAGACGCTCCATCTCATTGGCGAGTCGTTTAGACAGGGTGACATTGCCAGCATCCCGCACAAGACGGCCATCCACAACATGTACGGACCGAGTGAGTGCACCACATTCGCAACGCTTCATCGTGTTCCCGAGGCGCGTGGCTCTGAGAAGACCATTGGCAAGGGCGTTGGTCTGAACACTTGGGTGACGGAGGTCTCCGACCACAACATCCTGACACCTGTGGGAGGTGTGGGTGAATTATTGCTCGAGGGGCCTCTGGTATCGCTGGGATATCTCAACGAGCCCGAGAAGACTGCGGAAGTCTTCATCGAGGATCCGGCTTGGCTGCTCCGCGGAGGGCCAGGGCCCAACCAGACCGGTCGACGTGGGCGCTTATACAAGACTGGTGACTTGGTGCGCTATCATCAAGACGGGAGCTTGACTTTCATTGGCCGCAAGGACAACCAAGTCAAGGTCAACGGCCAGCGCCTTGAACTAGGAGAAGTCGAGCATGCCGTTCAGAGGTGTCTGCCCGCCGGCGCAAATGCCAGCGTAGTGGTCGAGCTTGCTACACCCTCCAAGGGTGTCAAGCCAATCCTGGTGGCATTTTTCAACATCAGCTCCTCCGTCAAAGTGGCCAACGGCGACGCGACCGAGGCGCTGAACAAGGCCCTGAAGCCCATTATCGCCGGCCTCGAGGACCGGCTCGCGGAGCAGCTTCCCGCCTACATGACGCCCTCCGCGTTCATCCCCGTCTTCGGATTCCCGCTCACTGCCAGCGGCAAACTGGACCGCCGCAGTCTGCGCGCCAAGGCCGAGGCGCTCACGCTGGAGGAGCTGACGGCGAGCGCCGGCGGCCAGCGAGAAAAACAAGCTCCCCGGACCGATGCCGAGCGAAAAATCCAGGGCCTGTGGTCCTCCGTGCTCGGCATCAGCCCGGACAGCATCGGGCGGGATGATAGCTTCCTGCGCATCGGCGGCGATTCCATCAGCGTCATGAAGCTCGTGGAGGCTGCCCGCCAGCAGGACGTTTTCCTCACGGTGGCCGACGTCTTTAAGAGCCCGCGGCTTAGCGACCTGGCGGCTGGTATCAGCGCGCGGGGCCACGTTCAAGTCGAGACAGTCGCCCCGTTCTCGCTCCTGCAACCCGGCATCACGGCGGCCGAGGCGCGAGCCCATGCTTCCACGCTCTGCTCCGTCTCTTCTGACCAGATCCTGGACGTCTTCCCTTGCACACCGCTGCAACAGGGCCTTCTGGCACTCACCGCGAAGCGCGCGGGCGACTATGTTGGTCAGGAAATCTTCACGGTTCACCAGTCCATTGACATCACCCGCTTCAAGGCGTCGTGGGACAGCCTAGTTGCGGCAACTCCCATTCTGCGAACGCGCATCATCGACCTGCCTGGACAAGGCATCGTACAGGTCGTGGTCGAAGAACGGCCGGAATGGCCTGCCGACAGTGGAAATGCCGACGACCTGAGGTCTTCCGCCAACGTCGATAGGCTTCAACCGATGGGTCTCGGCACCCCGTTGACACGGTTCAGGCTCGTACAACACGGTGGTCACCATCATCTTGTCTGGACAATCCACCATGCCCTTTACGACGGATGGTCGCTGCTGTCCATGCTCAACTCCCTTGAGAAGGCATACCATGGCGAGAACATCTCTCCAGCGGTGCCTTTCCAGGGCTTCGTCTCCCACATGATCAAGAATGACCCGGCACAGGCAACGGCATTCTGGGGCCGAGAGATGGAAGGCCTGGAAGCGCCATGCTTCCCCGCACTACCAACCTTCAACTACCAACCGGTGGCTAGTCAATCAACGACACGACAAATCAGCGGTCTACGTTGGCCACAGGTTGATGTGACCCCTTCCATCGCTATCCGAGCCGCCTGGTCCATTGTCGCTGCGCAGTACACCGGCGTGGACGACGTTGTGTTTGGTGCGACGATCGCCGGCCGCAGCGCCGCCGTCCCGGGCGTCGAGTCTATGGTTGGCCCGGCCATCGCGACAGTCCCTCTCCGCATCCGGCTTGACGACCGCTCCAAGACGGTTGCGCAGTTCTTAGTTGGCATGCAGGAACAAGCCGTGAAAATGATTGAGTTTGAGCAGACGGGCCTGTCACAGATCAGTCGAGTCAGCGCGGAGGCCAAGGCAGCATGTCAGTTCCAGACGTTGCTTGTCGTGCAGCCAATTGAAGAGACACAAATCGGCAGCGACCTGTTCCTTCCCGACAGCGACGATCAAGAGCAGGGATTTGTCGGGTCGTTTGACACGTACGCCATCAATGTTATCTGCGACCTGGAACAAGACGGTCTGCAGCTGCAGATTACATTTGATGGAAACGTCATTGCCGCCGAAGTAATGACGAGAATTACCGCCCAGTTGGAGAACGTCCTTCGACAGCTCTGCAACGCCGATAGTCTTCACAGCAAGCTAGCCGATGTTGTTTCCATCAACACGCTGGATTTGGACGATATCTGGAAGTGGAATGCGGTGGTTCCGGAGGCTCTCAACCGCTGCGTGCACGACTTAATCAAGGAGACGGTGGACAGACAGCCAGAAGCCACCGCCATCAACGCGTGGGACGGCCAGTTCACATATCAAGATCTCGACCACTGGTCAACACGACTCGCTCACCGTCTCGTGGAGCTTGGGCTTCGCGCAGGTTCTATCGTGCCGATTTGCTTCGAGAAGTCGATGTGGACATCCGTGGCCATGTTGGCAGTTATGAAAGCAGGCGGCGCGTCAGCCGCGTTGGACCCAGCCCAGTCAGAGGACCGCTTGGCTACGATTGTTCAACAACTTCAGCCCCAAATGGTGCTCGCGTCGCCTGGCTGCCAGAAGCTGGCGGAGAGGCTCGCCAAGTCTCCTGGAACCACTGTTGTTGCCGTGGGCGAAACCCAACTGAGTGAGGTTGCGATCCAAGAAGGCGCGAAATTGCCAATCGTCTCACCCGAAGGTCCCCTGTTCGTGCTGTTCACGTCTGGAACTACCGGCACTCCCAAAGGTGTTATTGTCACGCACTCCAATTTCAGCAGCACCATCCTGCATCAACACGGCTACTTTGGCTATGACAACTCTGCTCGGGTATACGACTTCTCGTCGTATGCTTTCGATGCAGCATGGCTCAACCTCTTACTCTCTCTGGTGGGCGGAGCGTGCTTGTGTGTGCCTTCCGACAATGAGCGTCGCAACGACTTGGCCGGGTCGATGGAGCGTTTCCAGATTACGCACATCGATATGACGCCCACAGCCGCCGGCTTACTGCCGGAAAGTGCCCTGCGCAAACTGCATACCATGACACTCGGTGGCGAGCAGCTTCGTCCCGTGGACGCGCAGAGGTGGGCGAAACTGGTCAAGAACGTGAGGAACATGTACGGCCCTAGCGAGTGCACCGCGACAGCCACGATTCTAAGCATCGACTCGGAGGCGATGGTCAAGGACAGCATCGGAAAGGGTGTTGGTCTATGCACGTGGATCGTTGATGCGGAAACCACATCCTCACTGGTACCCATCGGCTGCGTTGGTGAGCTGCTGCTAGAGGGTCCGCTGGTTGGCCCAGGTTATCTCAACAAACCTGAGAAAACTGCTGCCGCATTTATTGAGGATCCCGCCTGGCTGACGCGTGGAGGGCCCAACCACACTGGACGCCGTGGCCGCTTGTATAAAACCGGCGATCTGGTTCGGTACCATCATGATGGCAGCATCATTTACGTCGGTCGCAAAGACACACAGGTCAAGGTCAACGGCCAGCGTCTCGAGTTAGGCGGAGTGGAACACATCATTCAGGAATACCTCGCCAGCACCGGCGGCGAGACTGGTGTCGTGGTTGAGCTCGTCAAGCCCTCGCAGGGCCAGAAGCCAGTTCTGGTTGCCTTCCTGGACACAGCAACAACACACATCCAAGAGCTCACACAAAAGCTTCAGGCCGGCTTAGAGGAAGTCCTTACTCAGTATCTTCCTACTAACGTGACAATTACGGCCTTCCTCCCCGTCACAGGCTTCCCACAGACGGCGACTGGCAAGCTTGACCGTAAGAGCCTGCGCGCCACGGCGGAAGCTCTCACGCTGCAGGAGCTCACGGCCTCCAACATCTACCAAGTCGAGAAGCGCCCGCCAAGCACCGGCGCCGAGTGCGCGATGCAGGCGCTGTGGGCTTCGGTGCTTGGCATCAGCACGGAGAGCATCGGTGCCGACGACAGCTTCATGCGTGTCGGCGGTGACTCCATCAGCGCGATGCGACTGGTCGGGGCTGCACGAAAGCGTGGCTATGTCCTCACAGTCGCTGACATTCTCCTCCACCCGAAGCTGTGCGACGCTTCACAGAGGCTGCAACGCATTGAAGACCACGAACCTGCAGAAGATGTGCAGAGAGCACCGCTTCAGTTGCTGCCAGCCAAGCTTTCCAACGAACGTCTCGAGGCTGTGCTGCAGAAATGGGGTTCTCGCGATGAGCCACCCCAGGATGTGCTGCCCGTCACAGACGAGCAGGCCCGCAGCCTCTCCATGACGTACTCTGCGTCGCGGAGCATGCTGTTCTACCACACGCTCGATTGCTCCGCCGATGTCGACTTGCTAAGCATGATCAAGGCATGCTCGGTCCTAGTGTCACGATTTGACATTTTGCGCACCGTCTTCATCGTGGAGGGCGACTCCTTCTTGCAGATTGTGCTTCGGTCCATGAAGCTGGAGGTGCCCACCCTGGTGGCAGAACAGGACGAGGATGTTGAGAAGTGCATGACAGCCTTGTTGCGACGAGAGTCATCCAGTGTACTTGAACTCGGAGTGCCGCTGACCAAGTTCTACATCATCTACTCCGAGCAGCAGCAGACGTACCGAGTGGTCTTGCGTCTGTCTCACGCACAATTCGACGCCATCAGCTTGGGTCAGATCTGGTCTGCTTTCGAGGACGTCTGCAAAGACGGCGTCAAGGCCAGCTCGGAGCCAGTATCGAGCTTCTCTGCCCACATGGCGTCTGTCACCGGACTCGACAAACCGCAAGCGGTAACATACTGGCGTGAACTTCTGCGGAATTCCTCCGTCACGAAACTGAACCAGAGCGTTTCTCACGACATCAAGCACGGCATGGATATTTCGGTGACGAAGTCGATTTCCCAAAGCCAGCTCCGCTCAATGGACTATACCTTTTCCACCGTGCTGAGCGCGGCTTGGGCGTACGTGCTCGCCAAGAGGTCACAGATTGACGACGTCGTGCTTGGTATTTTGGCGCATGGCCGAGACCAGCCCGTCAGCGAGGGCGTCTGCGGACCTTGCGTCAATGTTGTGCCGCTCCGCGTCACGCTGCAGGATAGCTGGCGGGTAGAGGATCTCCTCGCCGCGGCCCACGCTCAGAGAGTAGCCAGCATTCCCTTCACCCAGCTGGGCTCCCGCGAGATTGTCCGCAGCTGCACTGGCTGGTCACAAAACAGCTACTTTGGCACCGTGATCCGCCACAACAGCTACAGTGACGACGAAAACCAGGCGAGCCGCATGCACATCTTCGAGTCTCTGGGCTCGGGCGCGGCTCCGGTCGATATCGACAACGTCGAGGTCCACATCATTGCGGTTTCGGGCAGTGACAAGATCGACGTCGAAGTCAGCTTCGCGGCGAACGTGGTTCCCGAAGATGTGGCTCATCAACTGGCCGCAGACCTGCAGGACACTATTCTGCAATTTTACAGCAGTCTGGATGCGCCTCTGCGGTCTCTGCAGGAGCCGCCTCCTTTGAAGTGTTCGTTGCCGATTCGGACAAAGCCCGTCCACGTCAATGGCATCGAGGCCAAGACGTTGCAAGCTGAGCAGTGTCCGGCCGCAAAGATAGAGGCCCTGCGCACGGCTTGGAGAAACGTGCTTGGCGATGGGGTCGAGTTGGACCTGGAATCTCCAACGACATTCTTTGATCTAGGAGGTGATTTGGTTGGTGCTGGTGTCCTCGCTGCCCACGTCGCGAGCGAGGGGTATCTCATGACCACAGAAGATGTCTTTGAGCATCCAACTTGGCTGTCGCAGGTGGCATTGCTGGGCGGCCGAGCACACTAGGGGTATTTCTGTTCATTGATATAGGAGCAGACTGCGATGGGCTGTTCGTTTGCGGATGAAAGTATTTCCTTTGTCTCTGTCGTATATAGTTAGTTCATGAATGTACAAATCTCTCTAGGATATATCCTACCATAATTAAGAACCACAGTTTCCGTCTTTGATAAGAATATTCCGAGTTTGTTTCTGGTGGACTGGACGCGTCCCGAAAGCGTCTCCGCCAAGCATCAGCTACCCGGCAGCAACGAGACAAATCTCAACCTCTTCATCCAACTTGTAGACGCCCCGTATTGTGCCTTGATAGCCCCGGAAAAATCATAGCGGCGTCATAATTCACCCCATTAGACGTGCTTCTTCGGATTGGCCCTTCATTCCCTCCCAATGGACCAAACTCGGGCTCGGCATTAAGGTAGCCCCGGTATCCGCAAAAAGCCGCCAGCTTCAGTAATAAGGCTTCCTCCGAGCGAAGTCCGACTAGAAATAGTACAGCCTCACTCATCCTACCCTTTTCACGGCAAACCTTTAATCCCTCATGGCCGCGCCGTAAGCAAACACCAACACTCCCATCCACCACCACACACAGCCACAGGATGCTGCAAAGCCGCGTGCTGGCCCGCAGCGTCGGCTGTCGCGTGCCTCGCTTCCCGACCCCGAACATCGCCAGCGGCGCCCGCCACGGACAATGGCTCTCGCTACGCGGCGTCCAGACCGGGGGCCCCTTCCAGCCCATGCGGCCCCCCTCGCCGCAAGAGCTAGGCCGCCCGCAGGCCGCCAAGCAGTACAAGCGCGGCCGCAGGTGGACGCGGCGTCTGCTCTGGACGGCTGCCGTGCTGGGCGGCGTGTATGTCGTGGACAACCAGGTGTACGCCGCGGGGCTGACGCGGACGGCGCGCACGTTTGGCACGACGCTGCTCGTCGCGCTCGACTACAACATCAACTTCCGCGCGGAGCCCTGGTTCGGCGGCTCCGTGGCGGACCTGCACCACCGCAGCGCCGAGCGCATGGCCGGCCTGCTGCGCGAGAACGGCGGGCTGTATCTCAAGATGGGCCAGGCCATCGCCATGCAGAGCGCCATGCTGCCGCCCGCGTTCCAGAAGATGTTTGCCCGCATGTTTGACGACGCGCCCCAGGACGACTGGCGGGACGTCGAGGCCGTCATCCGCGCCGACTTTGGCAAGAGCGTCGAGGACGTTTTTGGTGTCAGCTTCACGGGCAAGCCCGGGTACGGCGTCATGGAGAAGAAGGCCAGGGCCAGCGCGAGCGTAGCCCAGGTGCACTGGGCACGGCTGCCGGACGGGCGAGAGGTGGCGATTAAAGTGCAGAAGCGGGATATTGCCAAGCAGATTTCATGGGATCTGTGGGCGTTCAAGTACGTTTTCTTCTCTGCGTGGCTGGATGGTCACTCTGCTAACGACTCACAGGAGCGTCGCCTGGATCTACTCGAAATGGTTCGACATTCCCTTTTACAGCCTCGTCCCGTACATGGCCGAACGCCTCGAGCTCGAGACCGATTTCGTCAACGAAGCCAAAAACTCGGAAACGATGCGCGACCTTATCCACAACGAAAAGAGCATGCGCGGTCGCGTCTACGTGCCCGTCACCTACCCGGAGCTGACGTCGCGGCGCGTCATGACGGCCGAATGGATCGAGGGCGTGCAGCTCTGGGACAAGAAGACGCTGACAGGCCGCTGGGTGGGCGGCCGCGGCAAGGGCACGCCCGGCGCACGCGTGCCGCTACCGGACGTGGACATGGACGCCATCCGGCGCGAGGTGCGCACGCAGCCATACCAGGACAAGCTCAAGCCGGAGCGGCAGGAGTGGCGGGGCCGCCGGGGCCAGGGCGGGCTGGGCCTGTCGACCAAGGAAGTCATGGGCACGGTGACGGACCTGTTCGCGGCGCAGATCTTCCGCTGGGGCGTGGTGCACTGCGACCCGCACCCGGGCAACGTGTTCGTGCGGCGGCTGCCGAGCGGGCGGGCCGAGGTGGTGCTCATCGACCACGGGCTGTACGTGTACATGTCGCCGACGTTCCGCAACCAGTACGCCGAGTTCTGGAAGGCGCTGATGACGTTTGACAACGCGACGATCGGGCGGGTGACGGAGCAGTGGGGCATCAAGGGCGCCGACTTCTTCGCGAGCGCGACGCTGATGCGGCCGTACGAGGGCGGCAGCGAGGCGACGCGCGAGGCGTTCCTGGTCAAGGAGGGCGACACGCGGACGGCGGCGGAGCGGCACCACGCGATGGAGCAGCGGATGAAGCAGGGCCTGCGCGACATGCTCGCGGACGAGGACAAGTGGCCGAAGGAGCTGCTGTTCATCGGGCGCAACATGCGCATCGTGCAGGCCAACAACCAGTTCATGGGGTCGCCGGTGAACCGCATCAAGGTGATGGGCGAGTGGGCGAGCCGCAGCCTGTTCCAGGACGCGAGCCTGGGGTGGCGGGCGCGCGCGCGCAACGCCTGGCGCCACGTGCTGTTCAAGGCGGTCATGACGGCGTCAGACGTGGCCTTTTACGCGCTCAAGGTGCGGCAGTGGCTGGGCCTGGGCGGCGGCATGGAGGACGTCATGGAGCGGCGGATGAAGGACATGGCGCAGGACATGGGCATCGAGCTGCAGAACGACGTGTTTAGCGGGTAGTGATCGCCCGGGCTTTTTCGATGGCGTCCTTGCTGGATGTCTTCTGCTTCTATGAGACGAAAGGAAAGATGTGCTTTTGATTTACATGGAGTTTTGGGGGCTTATACATGTACTAGACTAGAACATCTCGGCCTCGGTTCTTTGTTTGTATAGAGGGCTAGAACAGATATGACTCTCCTATACTAGATGCTTACTTTTGTACTTACTTACTTGATATTAATTATGACGTACAAGATAGCGGTTCTTGTGCATGCCAAGTACCTGGACGGCAAGACGCCTGTTCAGCGGTCCGCAACACAAGCACATGGACGAATTGCGACGACGAGAGAAGAATCGGCCAGGCAGCCGCGGGCGCTAACTTCAATAGCGACCGGTGAGAAGTAATAGTGCGATTGGACGGTTTGTGGTGGTGCGCCCCCGGTTACGCAGGTACGCGCGCGACACGGGAAGATGCGATGGGAATGGCTGGTTGGTGATTTCCCTGGCGCTCTGCACGAAACTGTGTAATGCTGTCTTTCCTCCTCCAACCCCCCCTATTCCTTGCGTGCTCCATGGTGCTCTTCTGGTCGCAGAGCTTTCCCAGCCAAGCACAAGATCCCTGGTGCGCGGCGGCGCCGGCCCCATTGGTTCCTGCAGTAGCCTCGGGCTGGCTGCAAGCCTTATGCCTGCCCGTCAGCCCCTGGGAAAGAGTCAGACGGGGTTTACTCTTGATCGTTTTTGTATGTAAGTTCTGGAGAGGATGCAGATCCTTCCGGTAGTAGATATTGGCGCAAAAGAGGACGAGCGTGGCCTCGGAGGATTACAAGGAACGGGGGGGCAAGTCCTCGGACGGCGGGGGATCTTTGCAATCACGGACAGTTTTTGCGCTCTTCTTCTCTCTCTCGGGTGACAAGGGCCCCCCTGTCTCCCGTTGTTTTGGGATTGACAGGGTTTGCATGAAAGTGAGAGACAACTTTGGGGCGGCGCAGGGGGCCATGTTCATGCCGTGCGCAATTCATGCAGGCGCGGGAATGAGAAGGAAGAGAGCGGGAGGGGGAGAGGTTATTATTCGCGAGAGGATGTTTGATATAGATGAAACTGCAGAGCCACAATTTTTTCTTTTTAATTTTCTGTTAATAAAGCCTGACAGAGCAATCTATAGTGACGTGTACAGGGGACACGACGCGATGTCCCTTGCTTTTCTGTTACCCAGATACATATGCCGGCCGGACACCGGTGCGGTAGTCTTCCGAGTCTTGTCTTTGCTTTTTTCCTCTTCGTCTTCTTCGGCTTCTACGCTGTGTTACCCTCCCAAAAATAGGTGAATCAAACAAAAAGGACAAGTCGGCGCAAAGCTGTCTCGGGCGTGGCATGTCGCTGATTGGCCGGGGGGTTAAAGTGGCTAGAAATGGGCGGCCGCCTCTGCCATTTGTCACTCCAGATGAATTCATGGCCACGGCCGGTGGAGTCGAGCGAAGAGGCAAAGAAGGAGGGGAGGGAGGGAGCGCATCTTTTCTGATTTGCTGGCGCGTCGCAAGACGGGTGCCCCTGTTCATCTCTTCCCCCTCCACTGCGTGGTTATGCGCAAGCCAGAGCGGTGGAGCAGAGAGCAAGGCCGCGAGGGTGAAGAGCTGGGCCTACTGGCGCATGGTTGCGTTATGCGAGACGTGCGATTTGCTTCTGCACAATGGGCAGAGAGAGAAGAGGTTTGCGGCCGCTTGTGAGTGGCACCACGTCATCCCTCTCCCTCTCAGCCTTTTGCGTTCCTTTGTCCCTTGGCTCTCCTGGGCTGGATGCAACTGAGGCAAGGCGCACTGGCCCTTGCGAGAGGGGGTTCTTCATTTATTAGCGTAGAGCTTGGGCTGTGGACTGACTTGCCGAGTTGGTATACTGGGGACTGGGGGGGTAGCAGGGGGGAGGAAGCGTTGTCAGTCAAGAAGCGAGAAGAGAGAGAAGAAGTGAGCGCTTTCGTGAAGGAGGGAGATGGGGTCACAAATCATGACCGGTTTCGGTCGAGGGGAGAGTTGACTTGAGAATAGAGTTGGGCGTCAGGAGAGGGCTGTAAAGGTGTAAGGGTGTAGAGGGGGCTTAGATTTGACAGACAGACGGTCGGCGATGACAGGATCCGATGTTCTGGAAGATTGGGCATCGTGTATCACATATAGATTTGAATTCTTCGATTTTCGGTGAAGCCAGGGAGCGATGGAGATGTGCTGGTGTCTGTTGATTGAGTGGCGGAACCTAGTGGGAGCTGTCCCTTGATGGACATGCCTAATAAGGTACAGAGCCCACCGGCAAAGCCCACCGGCGCCCCGTGAAAATCTCTCGGCGCGTGCTGGAGCATGGGATGGTTGCTTGCCTGGTTGATTGGGCGGTCGGGGTGCGGTGTTGAAACGAGGCTGCATGGATGGCAAAGTATACTGTTGGGGGTGGTGGTGCTGGTTGGTCGGCGGGCTACGCGTGGCCGGCGACTTGCAGGAAGGAGACGGAATGTAGAGAGTCAAGACGAGAGTCGGCATTGAGACAGAAATGTGCTTGACTGTCTGCATACTTTGGC
Organism: Cordyceps pruinosa; assembly: GCA_003025255.1. NCBI lineage: Eukaryota > Fungi > Ascomycota > Sordariomycetes > Hypocreales > Cordycipitaceae > Cordyceps > Cordyceps pruinosa. The sequence goes on along the minus strand of LUFD01001081.1, from coordinate 1,061 downwards.
TGCGCACGTCCATGCCTTGAGCCCGGCATGCGCACGACTGCGACCTTGCCAGTGATATGACGCCGGTTGGCAGATGTACCACGGTGTTGCAACTCTGCGCCTATCGTCCATAGCCCAGGTCAGCAAGTCAGGTATGTTGTATGTGTCTTTCAGTTGCCGAACAACCTTCAAGGTCTCAGACTCACACACCAGTCCCCTCATGGCAATCACGACAATCACCACCAACGAATCTCCCCAAGCCCAAAGCCGCCCGCCAAGGGACCCCTCCCCTCCCCTCCCGTCGCACAGAGCATGCCAACCCAGCTCTGCTGGTGTTGAAGTAACCTTGGCCGCCCTCCCGCAGGCTGTCGGCACCAGCACGCCTACTCCCTCGTGCCGTCCCCTTTTCGTTGCCCGATCTTCTTTTTTGCTTTTTGCCTATTTCTTGTTCTTTCCCTCCTCCATCCTCCTCCATCCTCCTCCATCCTCCTCCTTTTTTTCCTTTTTTCCCCCTACCATTGTCGCCGCTTGTCACCCCATACCGACGTCACCTAGTACCAGCTTCCTCCTACTAGCTTTACCCCCCCTTCGACGACACCAGCCACCCCGACTGTGGCTGAGAGCTTCTACCCCCCCCTCTCCTCCCCCTGCGCCACGACGCCGTTGGACGTTGAAGCTGCGTTTGCTACCGACTCCAGTCCCCTCTCTGCCAGCTGCGAGCTGCCGGCCGATGTTGGCAAAAGAAAATACACTGGATAAATCACCTCTTACACTCGTTTTCCCTCCTCCATCCTCCAATGCGCTACCATTTTTGATCTCTCGTCTGTTTTTTTTTTTTGGCCAGCTTTCTTCCTCGGCTTTATTCATACTTCGCATTCGATAGCTTGCTCGCACGACCACATCCGGCCTACCTGCTTTCTACCGCCCGCCCACCTGTACCTGTCTGTACCTGAACCGCCTCGCCTCGACAAACGCAGCCACTTTGGCAATAGCTTCACGCTCCTCGCTTCGAACCCCTCCTCCCCCCCTCCCCCCCTCCAAATCGCCATGGAGCCTTCCGCAGAGCCGCCCGCTAGTCGCCG
>LUFD01001073.1:5101-16563 GCA_003025255.1 Cordyceps pruinosa | reverse complement strand
GGGGGGGGGGGGGAGAAGGGGACAAGAAAAAAGACGAAAGCCCCCTACAACTGCCCGCGTAAGAAAGAAGGCCACTCCGTTTCCCAACGCCAAAAGACTCCAAGCAAAAACCATCGACATCAAAACATCCAGCACAGTCACCAGACGCAGGACACACACGCAACGCGCGTCTCTCCAACCATCCGGAACCAAACCACACATGCACAGGTATGCTCGTTAATCACATTACTCTTTTCCATCCTTCCCTGCTCGTCCCTTCTCACGTGGTGGGCTTGGCCTGGCCCTCGACAAAGTTGAGGGCGTCCTCGCGCGGCACGCAGTTGACGCCGCTCGTCTTGTTGTGGAAGGTGACGCCGTAGCACTTGTCGGCCGTGTGCACGATCTCGGGGCGGAAGGTGGTGCAGATGAACTGCGTGCCGGCCTCGTTGGAGATGGACTCGAGCAGCGCCGCGACGGCGGTGCGGTACTGCGCGTCGAGGTTGGCGTCGACCTCGTCAAAGATGACCATGGGGCTGCTCTCCGTCTGCTGCAGGGCGAAGATCAAGCACAGCGCGCAAAGACCTGAAGAAGGAGGTGAGTATTGAGGAAAGAGTACGGGAGGGAAGGAAGGGGGCGGGGGCTTACTCTTTTGACCACCGCTGAGCTGCTGAATGCGCTGCTGCTCGTCAAGGTGCTTCGAGTTGAAGGAGACGCTGATGCCGACGCCAGTGTAGTTCTCGACGCTGCCTCGCGCCTCCTCGTCCGACTCGTCGAGGTCCTGGCGTCGGTCGGTGCGGCGCTGGATGACGAGGCGGCCGTGGCCGGCGGGCACGAGCTTCTGGAAGATGGTGGCGAATTCCCTCGACACCTGCTTGAACGTGCGTTCAATGGCCTCGTCCTTGCGGCGGTCCAGGTGCTCTACGAGCTCCTCGATGGAGCCCTGCGAGGCGTCTAGCTCCTTGCGGCGCTTCATTAGGTGGTCCTCCTGCTGCGTGAAGTTGCTGTACTGTTCGAAGGCTTTCTTGTTCACGTGCTTGTACTTCTTGAGCGCCTCGTTGACCTTCTTGAGCTTGTTCGTGATCACCTTGGACTCCATGTTTTCGTACTTGTCAAAGGCTTCCTCGGGCAGCACGCCCAGCTCGCGGATGTTCTTGGCGCATTCTGCCGCTTGCGTGGTGAGGAGTGCCTTGCGCTGTAGGCTCTTCTCTAGGCGCTTCTGCTGTTTCTCTATCCTTGCTGAGATTTCGTTTTGCGCCTGTTCGCGCTGGCCGCGCTCGGCACTGACAGTCTCGGCGCGCGTTGTGAGACTCTCGATCTGCTGCTCCGCTTCATGTAGACTGGCCGTGACCGACTTGAGGGTCGCCTGGGCCTTCTTGAGTTCCTTTTGCGCATCGCCGAGACCCCCGGATGTGCCGGCGGAAGCCGAGTTCTCAAAGGCTTGACTGTTAAGCTGGTCAAGCTTCATTTGCAGGTTCTGGCGGAGGTCGACTTCGAGGAACTGCTTCCGGCGCTCCAGATCTCGTCTGGAATTGCTGATTTCATTCCATTGTTGCTGGAGCTGCGTAGCTCTCAAAGTTGAACTCTCCAGTTCCCGCTCTTCAGCAGCAGTCAAGCTCTTCTTGAACTCAGTGCTCATTTCAGCTTCGTGAGCTGCAATCTCCTCCATGAAAACGCTCATGTTCTTCTCTACAGCATCGCGACGCTTCAAAGCAGCATCAAGATGTCCTCGCTCACTCTCAATGTGCGCTGTCTTGTTCCGTAGCTCATGCTTCAGAGGCTCGAAACCATCCTCGGCTTGTCGAAGTTTTTGCTCCGCCTTTTGTACGCTGGACATGGCTGCCGTGATTTCTTGGTCCTTGCGCTCAATCTGCTCTCTCAAATCGCGAGACTGCGCTACCAAGCTGTCGAACTCTCTTCGCCACTTGTTTGCGGATTGTACCGCCTCGAGTCGCGATTTCCTAGGATCAATGTAGCCGCCAGTCATGGCACCTCGTTTGTTTGTTGTGTCACCATCTACAGTAATGCCATCAACACCATGGCTGCGAGCGTACTGGGCTGCCACTGTAAGATTGGGACAAACAACCGTCTTTCCGAATACCTGATGAAATGCCTTCTCGTACTTGGACTCAAAGCTAATTTTGCTTAAGAGTGGCACCGCATCGCTTGACTTTGGCATGTTGATGTGTCGCGGTCGGAGCTGTGCCAACGGCATAAAAGTGACTCGGCCGCCACGCTGTTTGAACAGGATATCGGCCAAATAGGTAGCAGTGTCAGCATTGTCGACGACGTAATGGAAGAGGCTAGCGCCGGCAATCTGCTCGACAGGCAGGCGGTACGCCTCGTTGACTTCGAGCAAGTCAGCAAGCGTACCGTAGGCGCCGGGAATGTCTTGGTCCTGCTTCAAACGCCTAATAGTCGCAAGACCGCGGGCAGTGGCTCCATCGACGGCGTGGGACATTTCTCTATCAGCCTGCTCTTTCTCCTGGCGCGCATTGGCGATGACCGAATTAAGCTTATCATCCTCGCGGCGGAGGTGCTTGCGCTCGTCGTTTAGTTGTTCCAGAGTGTGTCTAGCCTCGGCGGCGGCATCGGCGTGGCCAGTTCTGTTGCCGCTCCAGTTGGCGAGGCGATTTCGCAAATCAGCAATTTCCTCTTCGCCATGTGCGATAATCTGCTGAACGCGCTGCACCTCCTCGTCGGCGTCTAAGCGATTTGCCTTCTGTGTGCTGGTCGTGACAGTGAGTTCCTTAATTTCCTGCTTCAGCCAAGCGTCACGCTCAGACTTGTTTCTGAATCTGGATCCTCGGCTCTGTTTGGCGAAGAGGCGACCGCGGGCGCCCTCAGCTGCGTCAAGTTGCCTGCGAATATCGTTTTCTTCCTGCTTCTTTTTATTGTACTTGGGGAGCAACTTATTGAGCTCATTCTCCTTGGTCGCAATGTCACTCTGCACAGCCTGCAGCTCCGCGGCCTGTTGAGTGCGGGCTTGTTCGTGAGCTGATTGACCTTCCTTGAGATTCTTAACCTTGAGTTCAATTTTGGCTAGACCCTTGGCACTGTCGCGACGGTCCTCCTCAAGTTGGTGGCGGTCGATTTGCAAAAGCTCAATCTGGCGCTGCAGTTTATGGATTTCGGCGTCAAGCTTCGCCAGCGCGTTCTCGCCCTGGAGAAACTCGGCCCGGCGCGAATCAGTAGTATCGAGCCCGTCTTGTCGCGCGTTATCAATATCTTCGAGTGCTGACTGAATAGTGACCTGTTCACGGTGGTGGTACGCGTATTCGAGGCATCGCCTTTCACGATCCTTGTCCTGGAAGCCGCGCAGTTCCTCCTTTTCTTCCTGGAGCTCGGCTAGTCGCTCTTTGATATATTCGAGGAGTTCGTCGATCTTTTCGCGCTTGTTGTTTGTTTCGTTCATAATCTTGAGTGATTCCGCACGGCGCGCTTCGTAGACCTGTGTACCGGCGACTTCCTTGAGCAGGTTTAGGCGGTCGGATTCTTTCATGTTCGTCAAGGCCGTGACGCGGCCTTGCGGGACGATGTAATAGGGGTTGGAGCGAGAGAAGCCCGCAGCTTCGAGAAGATTTGTGACGTCTGTCTTTGTAACAACTTTGCGGTCGACCGAGTACTCGTCCTTTTTCAAGCCGATCGTACGTCGCAAGACAACTTCTTTGTTTCCCGTAGGAAAGCGATCGTCGCTGTTGTCGAAGATGATCTCGACGTACGCGGACATGACGGCAGAGCCCGACCCCTCGTGGAGGAGGCCCTGGCGCTCCTCGCGGCTCATCTGGGTGTAGGCATCACTGAGGACGAAGCGAATCGCCGCAAAGAAGTTGCTCTTGCCAGAGCCATTGCGACCGACAATGACGTTGGTCTTGGGCGAGAAGGGCTCAATGACGGTCTGGTCCTTGTAGCTGCAGCGCGGGTCAGAGGGGGGGGCGTTTGAAGGACCGGGGGTGTTGGCAGAACAAACCTCTTGAAGCCCTGAATAATGATCTGTTTAATATACATGATGGATTGCGCTGGCGCTTAGGCGCACTTTCGGGGGCTGCAATGAATCCGCCTCGACTTGGCTGGCTGGCGGCGACACGGGATCGTGATGAAGTGATGCGCAACGACGCGTCCTATGGCCCGCGATACTTGCTAAGTGCTACAGGGTCGCGCGTTTCAGCGGAGCGCAGACCAAAAGCAGCCATCCGGTGTTCAGCCGGCCCAGATGTGGGGCTTCATGGCCCAACGTCCGTTTTATGCAATAAGCTATAACACTTACTCGATACATGAATGATTCGTATATGTGAATATGGGAACAACTCCGCACCTCCCATGGAAACGTGAACGGTATACATGGCATAATCTTCCTTTGCTCCCTCCGTCTCTCGTTTTTTCTGGTGGCACTGAGAATATTGATCCCGCAACGTAACGCCATGGCTTACCCCTCAAGTCGAGGCGGTACTACCCAGCCCAGGCCAAGCACCGATTCCGGACAGGCTCTCTCCGCTGGTTACTCTCCAAGACATGGCTCCGATCATCCTGCATATCTCCTCACAGTGGTGTGTGCAATAAGACCTGCATAAGGCGACGATCACTGAACGTGGTCAATCAGTTCCTTCACATACCTCGCTGAAGAGAACCACGGTCAAGTAACCGTGCTCATCAGCGGTCAAGCCATGAACTGAGCCCCTTCATACGTGGCCATGCTGAACATGGCTCAGCCAGCCTCGTGACCCGGCGCAACAGCGAATCCCAAACCATGGCAGGCCTCAAGATTCTAAGACAGTGTCCCACCCGCGGGACCAAATTGGCCTGGCAGCCGTCAACGCCCCCGGAGCTTCAGCTGCATTTCGCCGAGTCAATGCGGGCCGGATAATTTGAGTATTTCGCTCACATAAAACGTCTACTCTGCTGTGAAGTAGCGCACCTCAGATTCTGAGATGCCATCCTGTCGCATCTCCCTGCACGATGGCCAGAGTCGAGGCAGCTGAAGACACACCGCTCCTTCATCATGAAGCACCGCCACTCGGCCCCAAGGAGTCAGCCGAACATGTACAAGCACAAGAACACGCGCGCCTCTTCCAGCTCATCCTGCTGTGCTATGCACGACTAATGGAGCCCATTGCATTCTTCTGCATTTTCCCTTACATTGCAGAAATGGTTCAGCGCAACGGTGACCTGGCCGACTCTGACATTGGCTTCTACAGCGGGCTGTTAGAGTCGGCATTCTCGGTCACACAGGTCATCTTCCTAATGGCATGGGGCTACCTCGCCGATAGAATTGGCCGTAAGCCAGTTCTCATTGTGAGCCTGGTAGGCATGGCCATTGGCCAAGCGCTTTTCGGCATGTCCACTACCCTGTGGGAAATGGCTCTCTTTCGAAGCCTGACTGGCATCTTCTCGAGCGCCAATCTCGTCATTCGTACCATGATTGGCGAAAACTGCACTCCAAAAACCCGAGCGCGTGCCTACAGCTGGTACTCTACGAGCGGCAACATCGCCGTCTTTCTCGGCCCGCTCCTTGGTGGCTTGCTTGTCGACCCCGCAAGGCAATATCCAGACACTTTCTCCGGCGTCCCGTTCGCTGAAAAATATCCCTACGCTCTATCTGGGTTCCTTGTCGGATCCATGGGGATAACCGCCGCCGTTGGCTCTGCAGTATTTCTCAAGGAGACTTTGCCGACGGATCTCACAGATGAGGACAAGGACGACCACATCGAAATCGAGCCGACAACATATCAGGTTCTGACATCCCCCAAGGTTCCGCGCGCGTTGCTCATATTTTGTGAAGTTATGCTGCTTGCATTCTCTTGCGCTGCCATTTTCCCCATTGTTTTATACACAAAGGTCAGCATTGGAGGGTTTGGATTTGATACCTCTCAGTCCACCGCGTACATTACAATCCAGGGGATTAGTGAGACGGCATGGCTTCTGTTTGCGTTCCCTTGGATTCACTCCCGAGTCGGCTCCATGGGAGTTGTTCGCCTATGCTCCGTGGCCTTCCCTTGCGCATTCGCTGCCCACATCCTCATGAATGCATTGCTCCGGGATGACAGCGATGCTGCCCATGCCCTCTCGTCTATTCTAGTCTGGATTTTAATGCTCTGTGTGCCAGGGGTGTGGATGGCCTTGACAGCGGTGCAGTTACAACTGAACGAGGTAAGCCCCGGCCCATATGCGTTGGGAAAGGTCAACTCTATAGCGGAGCTGCTTGCCAGTTTGGTGAGATCTATTGTTCCACCTATGATCAGTTCGATTTTCGCTATTGGAGTGAGGGATCGGATTTTTTTCGGATATTTTGCTTGGGCTGCTCTTATTTTCTCTTCGCTCCCTCTTCTCGGTACGTTTTTCTGCGGTTGACTGTATCGACGTATAGTCTGCATCTTCCCGCCTTCAATCCAAAAGCTCGGATAGGACCATATAGGCGAGGGGTCATGCAGCTGAATTTTCGGACAAGATGCAGGATCTGCTGACAAAAAGAGGGGTACACAATTGATTGTGGACCGCACCGGTTCATTCCAGACTGATAAATTCCTACACAAACGTTGGTTAGATTGTAGGTCACCGGAATGAATGCCTTCCCCCGCCATTGCGTGTGTTGCATCTCGCTTCCGAAATGCTCCTTTGCCTTGGAATTTCTTTTCTGCTCTACGGATGGAACTGGCGGGTCTACTTCTCGTAGATCGATCTGAGTGCAGACCAGGGACGGAGTATGCATACTTTCGAGGGGGGAGCGAAGCCGCGTATCAGAACAGCTAGAAGTCAATCCAAAACATACCGTTGGGAATTCGGAAAACACACACTTGGCGTCCAACAAGGTACGGTGTTGAAGAACACCTCGACCAGGGGCAATAAAAAATGCGAAGTCCCCCGGAACTGCGCAACATGTCAGGCTCTGAGAGTTGGGCTTCGATGCCGAATCACTCACTCAGTCGCGTTCGGTCTGAGGAAAGGTGGCTACGATATTCGGCATGCATGGAGCTGAACTGCAAGCAGATGCATTGAAAAAAAAAACAAAGCAAATCTGATGGATTCCGGGGCTTCTCAATGGCTAGCCAACCAGGGTCTCCGCGTGGCTGCAGTTGCCGTACATTGCTGCAGTGTCGCCATGAACAGGCTGGGTCTGAGTCCAGCTCAGAACTTGCGTTCACCGCATGCACGATCTAGGTCTGTTCGGTTTCACCGAGAGGTCAGACGACGTTTTTTCATCTGCCGGTACTGCGAAAATCGGGAGTGATCATGGTACAGAGCTTGTCCGAAGTACCGGCTCGAGGTATAAAATTGGCCGTTAAGCCACCCGTGAATTTTTTGCCCACAGTGTCAGGCTCAGAAAAGCAAGTCCACAAACAACAATACTACCACTGCCGGTATCGGAAATGACTTCTCAGCTTCTCCTCGCGGCCTTGATGCCCCTAGCGTGGGCGGCTGCCCTCAACGGCCAGCCCCCCAAACTTGGAGCTGTTGCGTCCCAGAACAAAATCTGCAGCAACATCGGCATTGATTTGCTTCAGAGAGGAGGCAATGCGGCCGACGCCATGGTTGGCACAGTCCTGTGTGTTGGCACGGTCAGCATGTATCACAGCGGCATCGGTGGCGGCGGCTTTGCTCTCGTGCGGGATGCCTCCGGGCGCTTTGAAGCCGTCGACTTCCGAGAGGAAGCCCCCTCCGCGGCCTATGAAGAGATGTACCGCGGAAACTTTGACGGTAGCGTCTACGGCGGCCTTGCCAGGTAGGTGCCTTGACCTGCCCACCAACCATGCCCTCATGCACTCCTTGACTGACCCTCGATTGCTGCAGTGGCGTGCCTGGAGAGCTTCGGGGGCTTGCGTATATTCACCAGAAATACGGAAAGATGCCGTGGTCCGACGTTGTTCTGCCTGCCGCGCGCATTGCACGCGATGGTTTCGTGGTGAACGAGGACCTGATCGAGGCCATGGACAGTGTCGTGCCGAATGACTTTCTCACCAAGGACCCGACCTGGGCCATTGACTTTGCCCCCAACGGGCATCGCGTGAAGCTCGGGGAAACAATGACTCGAAAGCGCTATGCAAAGACGCTGGAGAGGATTGCAGAGAAAGGAGTGGGTGCTTTCTACTCTGGCGACCTGGCAAACGCAACAATCAGGGCTTTGCGAGCGTCAAATGGCACTATGACACAGCGTGATCTAGAGACATATCATGTGAAGACCAGGCAGCACGCCAGTTTCAATTACAGGGACTGGAAGGTCACCGCTGTGGGCGTCCCCGCTTCCGGCATCACCGTGCTCAGCGCGCTCAATACCCTCAGCGGCTACGAATACTTCGGAAACATTGGCTACGACTTTTTGTCGACGCATCGACTGATTGAAGCGATGAAGTTTGCCTATGGGCAACGCACAAGGCTCGGCGATCCGTCGTTTGTCAGTAACATGACCCAGTTCACCGACTTCATGTTGGACCCCGCCACTGGCGATGCGATCCGCGCCAATATCTCGGACTTTAGGACCTACGACGCGTCGCACTACGATCCTCCAAAGATCCTCACCGAGGACACCCCTGGCACCTCGCACATGGTCACGTCGGACGCGAGCGGCATGTCCGTGTCGCTGACGACCACGATCAACCTGCTGTTCGGCTCCCAAGTAATGGTGCCCGAAACAGGCGTCATTATGAACAACCAGATGGACGACTTCAGCATCCCGGGAAAGAACAACAGCTTTGGGTACACGCCGAACCCCGCCAACTACATCGTGGCGGGCAAGCGCCCGCTGTCCTCCGCCTCGCCGATCATCGTCGAGTACCCGAACGGCAGCTTCTACTACGCCATTGGCTCCGCTGGCGGCAGCAGAATCATTTCGGCGACGATGCAAAACGTCATCCACGTTTTGGATTCCGGGCTCACGGTCCCGGAGGCGCTGTACCAGCGGAGACTCCACGACCAGATCTTGCCGGCCACGACGACGCTCGAGGACAACTACAACGAGCTGACGGCCAGATATCTGGCGGGCTTGGGCCATAACATCACCTGGGTCGAGCCTGTTTATAGCACTGCGCAAGGCTTGAGACGGCTTCCGAATGGAACTTTTGAAGCCGCTGGGGAGCCGCGACAGCTCGACTCGGGAGGGTATGCCATCTGATGATAACGATGATGATGATGATGATGATGATGCTGGTTATGAAATTCAACATGCTCAACTGGGATTGAACTTAATCATAATTCAACATGGGATGCGTGAACTCTTGCCATTTCTCGGAAGTCGGGTCTCTTGGTCTGCTTCCAAGGCGCATGCCTTTCTTAAAGGAACCCTTGGACGGTTTATTTTATTTTGGCCATTAATGAGCTACTCTAAATCAACATATTTTCTTCTTTATTTAATCTTTCTTATCTCAATGAACCTGTACAACTTCTACATCACGTCACTGCAGATGACATATGTTTCCCTTCGGCCCTTTGTGCCGTCACAGTTCCTCATCTACGACGCTGCGGCGTGTTCCAAATCGCGAATCGTCAAGTAAATGTATTCAAATAGTCCCACTCCGATAATTGAACTCAAATTAAATCGGAAATATAGGCTTGGTATTCGCCCGGCATTCGCTGCGTTCATTTCGCTGCAGCAGGGCCGTGAGTGTCGGCTCCAAGCTCTACCAGCGCCGTCAGATGTGGACAGTGGTGAAGCAACAACGGAAGTCGACTACAGAGCATCAGTTCTAAGGATTGAAATTCTCCATACTACAACGTTTTGAGCAAGCCCGATGTAGTAGTCGCGTATCCAGATTCCCCTCGACAGACCCTGGACTACGGCCTGAGAACGGCTGGGAAGCAGCATCACCGGCGTCGCATAGACATAGAAACAGGGATGTCAACACCCGTTGAGAGAAATTTAACAAGACAGATAGCGACTGATAGTAAATAGCTGTCATGTAAACAGAGAGAGAAGATATAAGGAAGTCTGACCGCCAGCCACGTAAAGATTCCTTCTCCTTTGTCATCAGCATCGATGACCACGGTTCATTCAGAGCACCAATGACAAGAAGATCTTGCATTATCAATTACAGTATAAAGTGCTTGCCTAACCTTCATCGCCAAAGGATAGGCACCCATTTATCGTAGCTGCCCTCCGTCTTAAACTCGGTCGCATTGGGGTCTCCCTTGAGGAGGTACTTCCGCGCGTCTTCTTTGAAGACACTGGCCGTCCCGAAATTGTGAGATCCCTCTTGGAGGAGAGCTTCCGCCAGTTTGAAAGCGGCGCGTGCGAGCTCCACGGGCGGATTCGGGGTGCAATAGTAGGCGAAGTCGTACGCGTCGCGCAAGCGGGAACTGCGAGCTGTCAGCTAAGAGGGCAATCATAGTAGGGGGGATGAGGGCTAAGCGTACAGAGCCATTTTCACCTCGCCTAGCTCAAGGTGAACTGCGCCCAGCTTGTAATAACAAGACACGAGGAAAGGGTGTTTTAGAAACTGGCCGCCAGCGAGCCAGGCGTTTGCCGCACCGCAGAAGGCAAGGAGTGCCTCTTTGCGGTTTTTCCTTTTGCGGAAGAAAGTTCCTAGGACAAAGAATGCTCTGAACCGAGTTAGAAATCGTGCGGACGCAAACGAGGCGAAAAACGAAAGGCTTACTCGGCGAGGCCAGCCCAGTTCCAGACTTCTTCTTGTTGGTGGTTAGATATCGCCATGTTGAGGATGGTCTCAACGTGCTCATATTTGCCGTCGTAAAACAAGCAACGCGCTATGTTCGTCTGCAGTACTGGGGGGAGGTCCCCCACGTTTTGGCCTGGGAAATCTCTCGAAATGGTCTTGATACACCACTTCAATGCTGGCTCGGGCTGGTTCGCCGTGTTGAAATGGCGAGCCAGGCTTTGCTCGAAACCTCCCAGCAGCTCGACTTTGAGGGGCTTCTCCGCCAGCCTCATTTCATAAGCTTTTGTGCTGACCTCGATGGCCTTCTCAACCTCGCCACTGTACTCGTACATGTTGGCCTGCGTCGACAGGGTCCGGGTTATGATGTCCGTCGCCTTTGCCTTATCAGGAAGCGTTTCAGCAATCTGAATGGTGACATCGCATACGTCCCCGAGTTTTGAGTACCAGAATAACTGCGAAAGATACCTGAAACTTGTTAGCATACAGCAGGTGCAGTTCTTCGCGGCCAAGCGTACCTCTGACACTCCATCAGCAGATCACAAAAAGGGTCCATTTTCCATGCATCGAAAAGGGACGGGTTCTCTTTCAGCTTGTCCTTGAGACAAATAGCGGGCGGTAAAAAGTCCGTACAATGATCCCAGTCCTGGAACACCGGATACGAACAAAGCTCTGATTGCTTCGGAAACCTACACCAGACAGCCTCTAGCTCAGCGTAGAAAGCAGCTTGACGCTGCTCAAGAGAGACCTGGTTCCTGGAGAATGTGAGCAGAATGAAACAGTATTTGCCGTATTCCCAGGGACAAACATACTCGTTCACGGGGTCTACGTCCATGTCCATCCTTGCATCAAAGTTTGAGAACTTGCCAGAACTAGATATCCGGC
>LUFD01001071.1:12330-27874 GCA_003025255.1 Cordyceps pruinosa | reverse complement strand
ACGACCGAACCAAATCCATTGCGTGTTTCTCTCCTAGACAATGCCGAGGAAGAAAAAAAAAAAGCAGACGAAAATAGGGCTGTTGTACGCTTTGCTTGCTCTTTCCCCCAAGGCGGGGGGGCTCAAGGCAAGATAAAGACCATTGGCAGATCCCTCCGTTGTCCCCTCCCGAAGCACCGGAAAATGAATAGAGGATTAAGACAAGAACACAGAGAGACAATCTAAACCCGCTACCCCTCCTCGCTAGATCCCCTTCTTTGCCTCTTTTCCGCATGAATGAGTGAACAGGAAACAAAAAAAAATTGTCCAAAAACCCAGCCGAAAGAAAGGAAACCCAGCGCGTGAGCAGAGATGTAGACAAAAACAGTGTAATCAAACCCCTCTCTCATACTCACGAAATGGGCGACATATCGCACCCTCCCGCACCCTCCTCTTCCGAGTCTTCACGTCTTCCTTGAAACCCTAGCGTTCGTCGTCGTCCAAGTCTTATTAGAAGATTCCCGAGTCAGAACCAGTCCATCTACTACCGAGCGCTTGTGCATGTAATGTTCGTAATTCAGCGGCGCGACTTTTATTACTCCAGCTACAAACACACACAAAGGTTAGTATCCCTCCGCTTGGATAGTCATTGCAGACGGGAAAGGAGGGCGAAGGGACGAGTCAAAACTTACATCTTGACTCGGCAATCGTCGCCGCCAGACGCCAGGATGCACGGGTCCGCAGGGTTCCAGGCCACGGCGTTGCAGCGGGGCTTGTGGCCGGGGAGGCGTTCGACAGCGGCGCCCGTATTCTTGTGCCAGATGAGGATGTTGCCGTCCTCGCTGCCGCTGACGACGAAGCCCTCGTTGGCACCGCCAAAGGCGCTGCGGATTAGGAACTCGCCGCCGGTATGGCCGAGGAACTTTTGCTTGTGCGTCCGGGTCTCAATCTCGATGAGCTGAGCCTCGCCGTCGCGCTTGTTGAGGAGCATGTGGCGCGAGTCCTCGCTGATGCTGACCGACGTCGGCCGCGTCTTGAGCTCGTGGCTGTAGACGAACTCGCGGGTCCGGGCGTTGTAAACGTGGAATGTGTGCTGGTCGTCAAGGGCCACCAACCACCGGCCATCGGGCGAGAGAGCGAGGTCCTGCACGCGGTGGTCCTTGTCCCACTCTTGAATCTCATCGCTGTCGACGAAGAAGGTGCATAACCCATGGGCACGCGAGAGCCCGCCGAGCACAAAGGACTTGCTGTCGGGGGCCCACAGACACCCGCTGACGGGTTGGTCGAAGCTAGCCATTTTCTTTATCAACGTGTTTGACTGGCGTTTTGTTAGCGATGGCAAAGTCAGGCGACGTGAGATGTGATACGTACTTTCATGTCCCAGAGTCGAGCAAAGTGATCTTGCGAGCAGGTAACAAGCATTGTATCATCAGGACTCCACGAGATGTTGCCGACCCCAACTTCATGACCTTGAAGAATGCCGGCCACGGAAAAATTGGTAGTTTCCCAGACAATGACCCTAGAAGGGCTGCCGCACGCAGCTAGCTTCGAGCCGTCGTGTGAAAACTGAACCTGCCAAGCCTCGCCCTCCAAGTCATCGAGCTCGATGGCGACTTCAGTTGGGAAGTTTCGGCGCTCACAGGAGTGATCTGAGTACAAGGACGGCGAGGAGGCGGCCGTGTGGTAGAGGCAAGTATCTACCTGGCTTCTCTTCACATGGTCTAATAGAACAGCGAGGCGATTTTCAGGGAGCATGACAGATGGGGAGATACATTCTAAGCAAAGTCAGTGCTGGTGCTCGGGGAGAGGGACGAGGCATAATGGACGTACTGGAAAGTTCTGATAACAACCTATAGCGGGATCGGCCTTGAGCGCCGTCCCAGTTCGCTTTAGACCGGAGATCATCTGTTGAGCGGCACATGAGCAGACTTGATAATAGACGAAGCTTTTCTGTATCTTGGGAGAGCGGCGTCAAGTCATTACGCAAGGCTATGAGGGCTCGAGTGGTGTCTCGCTGTTCCAACAACTCGAGATACTTTTGTTGGCGGACCCAGAAGCGCATGGTACTTCGATCTGAGCCCGGGGAGAGGACAAGGCCGTTGCCTGTTTCTCCATGCTCGCCCGGTATGGTGGCGCCATTCAGCAGCTTTTCCGCTTCGTCCCAGGCACCCTGCAGGATCGAGGATCGAAGCGCGGCTACGGTCGGATTCTCTAGGTTGAAGCCACTTTCGTCACTGACATTTTCGGCAGCGGTTTGATAGCCCATGTCAGTCAAGGCCTGGATGAGGATACGGGTGACCTCTTCTCTGTTATGGCCAAAGTAGGTATCGGTGCCTGCCCCCACCCGCTTCCCCTTTGCTGACGAGCCATTTGTGGCTATTAAGGCTTTGGCATCTCCATTTGCTGTGGAACCGTTGGCCGTCGGCAGCGGCAGAGAAGATGATGTGCCATTAGCCGCAGGCAGAGGCACGGCTCCGTTGGAAGGGGTGTCGTTGTCGGCACCAACCATGTCTACTAAGGCGCGTCGTATCCGCTTAGGTCCTGGTTCCGCCTCGGTGTCCGGATCGGAAGCTGTAGGAGCCGAAACGAAAGAG
This sequence comes from Cordyceps pruinosa, assembly GCA_003025255.1. Lineage (NCBI taxonomy): Eukaryota > Fungi > Ascomycota > Sordariomycetes > Hypocreales > Cordycipitaceae > Cordyceps > Cordyceps pruinosa. The sequence continues at coordinate 25,301 of LUFD01001071.1, read as the reverse complement.
GCTCCGTGGTCGCGAGAGGAGCGTCGGCGTCGTCCGAGGATCTGGGCGGGATGCGGCGGCAGCGGGAGCGGCGGCGGCAGCGGCGGCAAGACACGGGACGTGCCCGAGGAATACTCTATGTTCGCACCGGGGTTGTCTGGAGCTGCAGGCGGAGGGAGGGACGGCGATGGCGGAGTAGGCTCGACGGAGGATGCTCGGGTCGGGGGAGCGGCGGGAGAGGTGGATGTTGGGAGATGTGCTGAGTGATGTGCTGGTGTCGTGCTCGTGGTCGGGGGGGAAGCGTCGGAGGCGTCAGCGGGGCGGTTACTGCTGGAACCGGAGAGTCGATCCAGATCGCCCTCGCCGCGGCGGGTGGCCGCAGGTTGGAGAGGCGGAATTTCTTCAGGAGCCGGCCGACGGGGGGCCTGTGGCTCGAGGACGTTATGGTGGAAGCGAGGAGTAGCAGAGATGGCGGCGGCGGCCGAGAGAGGCGCGGCGACGAAGGGCTAATGGTTCGCCAGGGACGGGCAGCAAGCGGATAGGCACATGTGAGTGGCGGGCCGTGGAGTGGTTTGGCTGGCAACGGACGGGGTGCGGTGCGGTGTGTGGTGTGCAGCAAGGCCGGCGGCCGAGTCTGGGGCGGAATGAGGCGGCAAAGATGGACGAGATGGCTGGCTCGAGGTTGCACGGGAGAGAGCTGGCAGGCCGGGGGTGATACGGGAGGCCAGGCAGGGTGGTGAATGGTCGAGCAGCACGAGCAGTAAGATGTTGGAGGCGAGAGCAGAGATGGAGATGGAGATGGAGGTAAGAGGTATGGCGGTCGGTTAGCATGGAATGGTATCAGAAGCAGGGAAGGTTTGGTTTGGTAGGGCCAACAGAGCAGCTGCTTACTGTTGCTGAGGTGGTGGCTCCTGTGGCTCCTGGGGTGCTTAGGTCAGGTCAGGCATGCAGAAACGGTGGCTGGGTCAAGGAGGACGTTGGGACAGGTATGCCGAGAATTTTAGCGCTCTCGCCTGCCCGTAAGCACCAACTTTCAGGGAGCCACAGCGACCTCTGTTGAAACGGGCACAGAAGTACTAAGTATAGTACCGTAGGAGGTACTTACCTGGTACCTGTAACGGGCAACGTCTTACTAGAGGTACTGGTACGAGTGAGGAGCTTCAGCGGTGACCACAGGTAGTGGTCTACAGCGGTCTACAGTGGTCTACAGCGGTCTACAGTGGTCTACAGTGGTCTACAGCGGTCTACAGCGGTCTACAGTAGTCTACAGCGGTCTCCGTGATCACGGTCATCACAGTGGACTACAGCTGGTGCTCCCGCCTTACGGCCTAACTTGGTTGGGCGGGGACGGCCGTCTTCGCGATAACCGGGTACCTGTTTCTAGGACTTTCGATAGAAAATCTTTCATCATTGATAGCTACCTACTATCTACACAGTCCACTGTGGTCACTCCACTCAATCTCGCCAGCAGTTCCTCCTGGCATAGGCACACCGATGCACAGAGGATGCATAAGCTCCATCGTCTCTGCTGCTACGCCCACCATGGCCACCTTGTCCAGCCTCCTTGGCTCATATCTGGGGTCCCTCCTCCTCCCTACACTCCAGGTAGGCGCGTCAGGCTCCGTGTCCCCATGCAGCGTCAGCCAGGCGTCCTCTAGATTGTTCTCCCCGATGAGCTGGTGATCCTCCTCAGTGACCGAATTGAAATCGCCTACAATGAGTCCACCGCTGCAGCCAGGTTCGCGCAGGAGGCTGGCGAGTCGCTTAAGCTGCTGGGCCCGGTATGCGAACGCGTCGCAAGACTCGAGGTGTGCATTTATGATGCGAAGTGACATGTCCAGCGCATAAGGTGGGATGAGGTCTACATAAAGCGCTTCTCTGCCCTTTGCACTCGGAAGCTGCTCGCGGAAAGCCGGCCCAACGATGAACTTGGCGTTATCTTCTGATCCGTCCACCTTCTCCTCCGGGTCTACGCTGTACGCGAAGCGTTTCCTAGACAACAGAGTCATGGTTGTGAAGCTTTCGTCTTCCAGATTTGTCTGGGCATCAGTCGTAAGGAAAGCGTTGCGTATTTTGCGGTTGCTCAAGAGACTGGAACGGACTTGGGAGCTTACCTCCTGCAGGCAGAGAATGTCGGGAGCTCCCTTGTTTAGAACATGGTCGATGAGAGCACCGCAGCGCCGCGAGGGCTGGCTACTGAAAGCGTCAATGTTCCAGGAGACAATGTCGAAACGAGATTTGACATGGTTCGTGTTGGGGGTGCTTTGTACCCTGGGTCTCTGGGTGGACTTGGAGAGCACGGGCACCCACCTGCGAGCAGTGAGACTGAAGCAGGAAATGGGATGCGTAACTTTGGCAGCCATACCTGTAGGATAGGCCTAGAGTGATGGAGTACGTCAGTGAGGGTGGAAGAGGAGGAAGTGAGGGGGGGTTGTAGGCTGGGGCAGGCTGTTGGTGGTTCATGTGAGGTCAGGTACGTACTGCCTGTTAAACTGCTGCCTTGCGTTGAATCATTCCAATGTGGTTGCCTGAGCCCAGCCACGGTGGCTTAGTGGTACCGAGCACAGGTACTCACCGCACTGGGCCTGTGAGGCACTGGACCAGCTCAGCCACTCAGCCACCAGCCACTCAGCCACTCAGACATGAGACATGGTTGGGCTCGCCTCTGTTGCTTTTGGTGGGACGGGGCAACTTGCTGTCGTCTTGCGCAGCGTCACCATTTCTTGCTGCAGCTGCCAACCCTCCCTTTCCAGTACTCCGTTTTCTCTATCCGCCGCCCGTCCTCCGCACTTCTGCGCAGCACTGCCCCGGCAGCTTCAATCTACCCTCCCGCCGCCTTTGTGCCCTCGTCTTCTCCGTTGACTCGCAACGTGCTACATCGACCGACTTCCAAACTCAGACGGCGGCAGCCACGCAGCCTACGCCACCTCCCCCCCTTCCAAACAAACGACACCGCTCCGGGTCCTATCGCCAGCTACGCACTCACGCCCACGAGCCCACGAGCCCACGAGCCCGCTCCAGACGAAGCTGGTCCGCCGATAAATACGTCCCGACATCTGGCCCATCATGAGCGGCAACCTCTCTACGCCGGGCGGTATTTCCGACCCCGCCCTCATTACGTGTGTCCTTGCCTGCTTTGCCTCGCGCGGCCTCTCCGGCCCTTATCGACAGCTCGCTAACATGACGATACTTTTCTAGTCTCGTCAACAAGCTGCAGGATGTCTTCGCTACCGTTGGCGTCAACAACCCCATTGATCTCCCCCAGATTGCTGTCGTCGGCAGTCAGTCGAGCGGAAAGTCGTCCGTGCTGGAAAACATTGTCGGCCGTGACTTGTAAGCCTGCATTTGCCCTCGTCCTTGCCGCGCGGTCAAGTTCCTGTGTCCCTGTGTTACTGACAAGCTCCTGCAGCCTGCCCCGTGGCTCCGGCATCGTAACCCGTCGACCCCTCGTGCTCCAGCTCATCAACCGGCCCGCCCAGTCCAACGGCGTCAAGGACGGCGACTTCGACGGCGGCAACGACAAGGCTGCCAACGCCGACGAATGGGGCGAGTTCCTACACGTTCCCGGCCAAAAGTTTTATGACTTTTCCAAAATTCGCGATGAGATTGCCAACGAAACCGAGGCCAAGGTCGGCAAGAATGCCGGCATTTCCGCCGCCCCCATCAACCTCCGCATCTACTCCCCCAATGTCCTGACCCTGACTCTCGTCGACTTGCCTGGTCTCACCAAGGTCCCCGTCGGTGACCAGCCCAGAGACATCGAGAGACAGATTCGCGAGATGGTTCTCAAATACATCGGCAAGTCCAACGCCATCATTCTCGCCGTCACCTCTGCCAACATCGACTTGGCCAACTCGGACGGTCTCAAGCTCGCCCGCGAAGTCGACCCCGAAGGTCAGCGTACCATTGGCGTCCTTACCAAGGTCGATCTCATGGATGAGGGCACTGATGTCATCGACATTCTCTCCAACCGCGTGATTCCCCTACGCCTCGGCTACGTCCCCGTCGTCAACCGTGGCCAGCGCGATATCGACAACAAAAAGGCCATCAACGCCGCCCTCGAGGCCGAGAAGAACTTCTTCGAAAACCACAAGGCTTATCGTAACAAGAGCTCATACTGTGGTACTCCCTACCTCGCTCGCAAGCTCAATTTGATTCTCATGATGCACATCAAGCAGACCCTTCCTGACATCAAGGCCAGAATTGCAAGCTCCCTGCAAAAGTACACGGCCGAACTCGACAGTCTAGGTCCGTCCATGCTGGGCAACAGCGCCAATATTATTCTCAACATCATTACCGAATTCACCAACGAGTGGCGAACCGTTCTCGACGGCAACAATAATGAGCTTTCCAGCACCGAGCTGTCGGGCGGTGCCCGCATCAGCTTCGTCTTCCACGAGCTCTACTCCAACGGCGTCAAGGCCATTGATCCCTTTGATGTGGTCAAGGACGTCGATATCCGCACCATTCTGTACAACTCCTCAGGCTCTTCTCCCGCTCTGTTTGTTGGCACTACCGCCTTTGAACTTATCGTAAAGCAGCAGATCAAGCGTCTGGAGGACCCTAGCTTGAAGTGCATCTCGCTCGTCTACGATGAGCTGGTCCGCATTCTCTCCCAGCTTCTTGGCAAAGCTCTATACCGTCGCTACCCTTCCCTCAAGGAAAAGATGCACGGCGTTGTGATTGCTTTCTTCAAGAAGGCCATGGAGCCTACCAACAAACTCGTTCGCGACCTCGTCAATATGGAGGCGTGCTACATCAACACCGGTCACCCCGACTTCCTGAACGGTCACCGCGTAAGTAATTACGATTCTTTGCCGAAGACAACCGTAGACTAACTGTCCACAGGCCATGGCTGTCGTCAACGAGCGCCATAACCCCAGCAAGCCAGTTCAGGTCGACCCCAAGACAGGCAAGCCTCTGCCTGCGGCCGCCACCCCCGCCCGCACGACCAGCCCCCCTATCCCTGACACCGATGCAAATGGTGGCTTCTTTGGAAGCTTCTTTGCCGCCAAGAACAAGAAGAAGGCGGCTGCAATGGAGGCTCCTCCTCCCACACTCAAGGCTTCAGGCACATTGTCCGAGCGCGAAAATATTGAGGTCGAGGTTATCAGTATGTCCATGTCGTGACTATCACTTCTGACTACATCTAACTTGCATAGAACTGCTCATCTCTTCATACTATAACATTGTCAAGCGCACAATGATCGACATGGTGCCCAAGGCCATCATGCTTACCCTTGTCCAGTAAGCATCATCTGCCAAAATTCATTGATGCTTGTTTGCTAACAAATTCAGATTCACCAAGGACGAGATGCAGAAGGAGCTCCTCGAGAACATGTACCGCACCGACGCCCTGGAGGAGCTGCTAAAGGAGAGTGACTTTACCATCCGACGACGAAAGGAGTGCCAGCAAATGGTGGAGTCGCTGTCGCGCGCCAGCGAGATTGTCAGTCAGGTGCAGTAAAGGACATGGACACCGGACATGCTGCCGGACTTGCTTCACGCGTCTTTATATGCCGACGCCGGCGCAACGTTGCGCTGCAACGCAGCACTTTTCGGGGGGTGAAGGTTATACAAAAGAACGTAATTTTTAAATTTCCCTTTTCGATACCATGACTTGTTGGGGGCTGGGGCTTAGAGTAAATATGAAATGACATTGTTTTTTACTTGTGTTTGCTTTTTCTTTGATCCATGAGAAAATACGCAAAAGTCATGGCTTCGGGGCAAGACTTGCTTACAGAGGGCCATCTTGTAGATCTAGATCAGCGCCTCGAGACAAATAGAAGGTCTCGACAATGTCAAGCCAGCCAGGGAGCCGCCAGCCATGGCGGCCGATGGGCCAGACGTTCTCGGCAGCGCGGCAGAAGAGAACTCCGCGCCACCGCTTCCCTCAACACTAGGTCAATTCTCCAGAATCTCCATCCTGGGGAGGCGGGCTGGTCGAGTTCGAGGGGTGGCGACCACAAGAGGCCGTCGTCCGCTTCCGCCGGATGCGCCTCCTGCAGGACGTCGTGAATGCGCACGCGCTCCCCGTCGCTCCCCGTCGCTCTCTGGTCTCGTGCGTCCGTCGAGCCGTGTGCGCGGTGCCCGCCCTCTCAGCATGTGTCCAGGCCTGGCGCATCTCCAGCATGGGCGCCGTACGGGGGCCTGGGACGGCCATGCTTGGCTCTGGGCGACCCGGGGAGGTGTCTGCCAGGCGGTCCAAAGACCGGCGTCGTCGTCGAGCTGCGCGCTTGTCTGCGGCGATGCTAGGGTGCCCCCCGAGAACCGCCGGCGGCTGCGGTCGCGGCAAACAGTCCGACGCATGGTCCTGGTGTGCAGGCTGACGATTGGAAGGCTTTGGCAGGTCAATATACCGCGGGGGAGTGCGGAAGTGTCAGCGGAGGCGCTGATCTCCCTTACCGATCTTCTGCTGACAACATTCATGAACCATTTCAAGACCGCGGGGCGCCGGCAAGTGTGGGATGGAGGCAGGTGTTCCCCGAGACACTGAGACTTTGAGTGTCCTTCATCTTGTCCGACCCGATCGCCCACGGCAAAGACACGTCACTTTCGGGACGGAGTTGCGCAAGGTATTGAATAATGCAACAGCCACAAACAGTGGGCGCAAAGAAGGTTACGCAAGGCCGACGACAGTACCTGTCGTTCTCGCATCGTACACGGAATTCATGAAGCCGGCAAGTTGTTGACGGAGCTGTCGCTGCTTTCGCAGTACGTGATCCGAGAGGGATGCTGGGCACTCAACCGGCGAATGGCCGCGCTCACAGACATGTGCCAGTACTCCTCCGCAGGCGGAAGCAGGCTCCTTGGTATTCACATGCCCGAGTGAACGATTCTTTTTGGCCAGCTCCGATTCACGCGGGCCGGCCAGGCCAGTTGGGGCTTTGGGGGCGTGTCCATCGGTATGGAGCTGGGCCAGAGTAGTACACGCAGATGGTGGGTATGTTTGACGCGGACAGTTCTGAGATCGATGACATGCCGGTTTTGCTGTACCCCAGCGGTATCCAGGCTGTTGGAGAAGGGGCATTTAAAGCTGAACGATGCTATTCCTGTGCGACCTCGGCCCACCAGCGTTTCCGCCTACGTTTGATCGCCAGTTCGTCATGAGTAAGATTGCGGTGTATCTAGGACAAAGGGATTGGATTGGCGTGGCGCTCTCTGGCGGGTAGCTTCTATGCAAACGCTAGCGCCTGGAGATCAGCAAAGCGCGTCGACCGTCATGACTGTCTTACATTGTGAGCAAAAGATAGCATCATCAGCCCCCGGGTGGAGGGTAGGTCACCGATTGACTTGCGCCCGTCGTAGATCCTGGAGAGGTGAGGTGTGCTTCACGTCGAGTCCAAGCAGATATGATGATTCAATGACCCATGCCGACTACTTTTGCCATGGTGTAGCGCTATGTCTGCAAACCATTTCGGGTCACGTCGCATCTAGCTGGGGTGGGCCGCGGCGAGGGTGTGGCATTTTCGCAGCTCCATAGAGGGGCGAACCGATTGCCTTTTCCTGATATTGGTCCGCGATGGATCCCAAGCCAGGTACAACGCCAGGGGAGCAGGGGAGGGGAGACGTCGAACAGAGTTTTCGTGGTTGTTTGGGGCGATGTCGATTCAGGTGCGCCGCGCCGGGGGCGGGAGGGAGCCCCAGCTTCTCGCCTTGGAGGATCACATGAGAAAGAAGCTCCGCTTTCAGTTTGCAAGGTGTAGAAAGATTGCTTCGACCAACGTTGGGGGACGGAAGTTTGCAATTGACAAGAATCCGGACGTACAATGCATCCAGGCAGCGTAAACTCGGGGAGGTCACCCAATCCGGAGCACGGATGCTGGGGCCGGGGGCCGGGAGCCGGCTTTGGTGGTTGGTCAGTGATTGACGGTTGGGAAGAACTGGATCAGAGTCAGATGCAAAAATGCTATCCGTGCATATGTAGCAGAAAACATTGTTCGGGCCGTTGCTTGTGGCTTGAGGTAAGCAGCTTAGAATGTTGTCGAGACAGACAGGCCCACAACGAGAAGCCCGGCAACAAAATCACAGGGGAAGTTTGGTCCCCCGAAAATTGGCGAAAATCCCGGGGAATATTACAGAACCCTCTCCGCGATATGGTTCGAGTGGCCCTCCTGCTTGCCCAGAGATGAGGATGCGGCCGAGCGGCGCTGTAGGGTTGCAGCGACGACGGGGAGTTGTCGTATGTTGTCTGCAGCCGCCGGTGCGGGATTGATTATGGGCGGTGCATGATCTATGATAATAGCGCTGTGATATAACCTAAGGGAGGGATGTAAGGCTCTGGAGAGCCGGAGTGGTACATGTGTAGTCTGCAGCGTACAAAAGGCCGCGGCCCGCGATGTGATTTCAAGGTAGCGCATCCAAGTCAGGGACCGACCCCGACCGCGCTACAGCAACCTGAAGGAAAGTTAAAATCCAGCAAGGAGGAAGGCAGGTGGCGCGCGCGGCGGTCGCGTGCTGCTTCGTCTGGTAAGCTGAGCGTCGGCGGATGGCCTGACACGGAGGGGCCGAGCAGCGCGCGCGCACGCCAGCCCATTGGTGGTGGCAATGCTTGGCCGCCCTCATCCAGCTCCAGAGTTCACCAGCGTTGCCCCGGGGGGAAAGAGGGAAGATTCTGGGTAAGGTGACGAGACGGTCAGAGTTTTTCGGGGGGCCGCATTATAGCGCAGTGGTTATTGCCTCTCCACTCTGTGGGTGAAGGTTGTGGTTTGTTCTCGTGGGGGTTTTTTTTTTTTTCGTGGCCGCGGGCTTTCGATCTCTTCTTTGTAAATGGTTGAAGGCAAAGAGCGTAGTCACTTTCACGTGCTGTCGCTGATGTATTCCAGACAAAAGCTGGGCGTCACAAGGAGCCGAGGCGTACAGGCCGCCGGGGCGCCGCCGCCGACCTTTAGTGTGCGCCATCCCGGGGGTGCGGGGAGCGCGAGACACACAGGTCCCCTGGCCCTGCATATGTACCCATCAGCAAAAGAGATAGGATGTGTTTTGCCATTGGCCCTGGGGGAATCCGTAGGGAACCGGTGCAGAGTTGCCTTGTGTGCTTGGCACAACCCTGGGCTTGGCTTCAGTTTTCGCTGCGGGGCGAGAAGTTGGGGGAGGCCTGGCCTGTGGCGTGGCGTGGCGTTGGTGCGCTGGTGTAATTGCAGGGCCCTTTTCGCAGCACATCCTTGGGGCTAGCAGGGCGCTAGCGGACACCACCGCGGGCGAAATGTACCAAAGGAGAGTTGGCGTCTGATGGGGTTGGGGTCTGTATTATTAGATTCTTTTGAAGAGGCGAGGGAGAGGAGGAGGCATTGTGGTGATGTTGATGGTTGTCGGCAGTGTTTGTACTGGAAACGTTGGGAGGCGCCTGGTAACTGACCTGCTTAGTCAGACACCACTGGCACCACGACCACGCTGCAAAATCTCATGATGGCCTCTGCCAGACCGAGCTCGCCACGCCCCCCTCCCTCGTTCTCACACCCCGTCCGGCCGAGTTGGTGTGAGTCTCCGTCCTAATCACACTAGTTGACAGCCACGAGATGCACCATGCAGCAGCCAAGACAAGCCCGGGTTGCCACCGGCTGGCCACCAGGAAGACGCCCAGTGGGCAGAAAACGCATTTTGGCATCTTGTCCGCCTGTGGAGCATCAGCGCCGACGAGCGCCCAGACAAAGTTCAGGGAAATAGTAGAGAAATAAGGCAAGAATAAGCTCCATACTTTTGATACCTTGTATTGCCCTGTCCTGCTCTTTCCCTCCGCTAACCCGCTCAGAACACATGGCACATGGCCAGCCTCCCATTCACACTATAAACACTAGCCCATATTCCATACTGCTAAGCCGGTGGGCCCATCATCCATCATCCATCGCCATCATCGCTTATTTACCCTCCCTTTCCCTCTTCTCCTCCCCCCCTCCCCTCTCTTTTCTTCTCTCCAGTTGGAGTTTCTTTTCCTTGCTTTGCCTTGCGTCTGTCGACCTCACCGTCTCCCTCGTTTCCTGTCGCCTCGCCTGTCGCAATTGACCTACGCCTCCATCTCAACCTCCCCGTTTGAAGCGTCGACGCCGGATCCCCCAACGTCCGCCATCCCCGATCCCTCGCCATGTCCGACAAGAACGAGGTTTCCACCACCGAGCGCGTCGCGCCCCAGGGTGGCAAGAAGGGCGCCATCAAGCGCCATTGCCAGCGCTTCTGGTGGCTGCATCTCATCATCTTTGTCCTCGTCGCCGTCTTCGTGATCCTGATTACGTGAGTCCTTGCGCTGCCAGCTCTCTCGTTTCCTCCCCTTTCTATGCTCGACCAATACGCCTACGGCTGGTAGGGCTGCTCCCTCAGTTGGCGGGCACCTCGTGGTCTTGGTCTTGATCCAAAGTTTAAGCTACTTCCCCGGCCTGTCCCACACACACGCCAGCCCGAGTCGCGCATGTCCCGTCTAGAACTGCTGCCAAGAAACCCAAATGCCCATGTCTGTCTCATGGGAACCCATGCTAACCTGCCGCCGCAGCATCTTTGTCGCCGTCCCCAGAATCGCCCAGGACAAGATCAACCAGGCCAAGCTCGAGATTGTCGTCGTCAAGATCAGCAATGCCACCCCTACCTCGTACCAGATGACCATCAACTCCACCATCTCTACTGATGGCACCGTCAAGGCCAACATTGACCCCTTTGCCGGCGACATGTATCTTGAGGACACCGAGGACAAGACTCCCTTTGCCGTCCTCAACTTCCCCCCCACCAACGCCAACAAGCACTCCAACGTCAATGTTGACCAGCACGTCGAGATCAAAAACATGGATGCCTTCAACAAGTTCAACACCTGGTTCGTCAACAACGAGACCCTCAAGATCGGCATCAAGGGCCAGACCAAGGTCCAGCCTAGCGGTCTCAGCAAAAAGTACGACGTCACCTTCCAAAAGGTCCTCGAGGTCAAGGGCCTCAACCTCTTCAAGGGCATGAAGGTCATCGACCCCCGCGTCGAGCTCACCGTCGACAACGGCACCATCCCCGACTTCCGCAACTTTTACGCCCAGGTCGACCTCCCCAACCCCTCCCACTTCTCCCTGGATATCGGCGACACCAGCTTTGACAACTACTTCCTCGGCAAGAACCTCGGCAAGCTCTACATTAAGGACCTCTCTCTCGTCCCCGGCAGCAATACCGTCAACGTCACTGGCAACCTCGACCAGGGCGAGATCATTGTCCTCGTCTCCGGCGCCAAGCCCTACTGCGAGACCGGCGTTGCCTCCTTCAGCCTCATCGGCAACAACGTCACCCGCGACGGCGTCGAGATCCCCTACTTCCAGTACGCCCTCGCTCACGCCAACCAGACCGTCGAGCTCAACATCACCGACACCCTCTACCGCTCCAACTTCCCCGCCTCCGTCTCGTGCGTCAAGGGCGCCACCAAGTAGGCCACGTACCGTGTTTTGATGGGTTAGATGAGGCGAGCTGTTTTTGTTTTCATTAGCCGGCTGGACGGCCTGTGATTTTACGCGGCGCGTGTTTTTGCTTTACAGATGTTGGATAATGAAGAGACCTGAGACGTGAAACGACTGCAAAAACCCAGGCAGCTTGTTGCTCCCGAGGGGGGGCATTGTACATTGTTGGGCGGCTTCGCTCCCACGTTTTTGTATGGATACCTAAACTTAATGGCAGGGCGGAGGGCTGCGCAGGGAAGCTCGGGCAGCGGCGCATCCAAGATACCTCGATCAGCTAGTTGGCAGCCGGGATGGCTGAATTGAATGTGAATGGTGATTGACCAACTGGTCTTTATTGCGCGATTGTAATGTAATCTGGACCTGGGCTTCTATGATGACTTGTTCAATGGGCGTCAATTCGTTGCAAGTTGAAATGAAGCGGGAGCTGATTGAACAGTAACGCATGCGGAGGGTGTCAATGTATCGTAGGCTTGACATCTCGTCCGGAGCTGCTGACCGTAAATCTCATCTTTGCTTACAAGCGCCCGACTTTCTCCGGGCATGGTCTTTACCATGCAATGGGTATGGGGTATCAATGTATTGTAAGCTTTTTGCATCCGAACCCGGTGCTACCGGCGTTTCTCTATACACGTTGCCTTTTGTTCTATGGCCCTGCCGGTCCTTCTGAGCTATTGCCATCCGCCTTTTCTCTTCTCTCCCCTCCCGCCGCCTCCTCCTCCCGTGGTGGTGGTGGTCGTCGCCGACACAAACTCCACCCTCGACCGTCCCGGCGCCGCCCTCGCGGCCTCCCTCTCGGCCGCCACGCCGTCGCGCGCCCTGCGCAGCGCGTCGCGGAACGCCCAGTCCGACAGCGCCGCGGGGTCCCACACGTCCGGCGGCAGCGTCGTGCGGTACTGCTCCAGCAGCGCCCTCCCGCCGCCGCCGGAGCCGACGTCGACGAACTGCAGCAGCTTGTCCGTGAGCGCGGGGTTGCGCAGCGCGGCGGAGCGCTCGAGCTTGGCGTTGAGGTGGGTGCCCTGCCGCTTGAGCGCCAGGAACTGCGCGAACTTGCGGGTGGTGGCGGCGGCGGCGGCGGAGGGCGAGCCCGGCGGGGACGCGGGGATGTCGAAGCTGGGGACGCTGGGCAGGGTGAGGTCGTGGATGAGGGAGCGCGCGGTGGTGTAGGGCGAGGAGGGCGCGGACGGCGCGGAGGAGGAGGACGGCTCGGGCAGGGGCGTGAAGGAGGAGGCGTCTGTGGGCGGGAGGGGTGGACCGAGGGCGACGGCGCCAGGAGGAGGAGGAGGAGGTAGAGAGGCGCCGAGAGCGGCGGCGGATGTGTCTTGCGGTTGTGGCGGTTTGGTGACGGCTGTGGAGCGGCTATCAGCTTCCTGTCTGCGTGAAGAGGGAGAAGCGCCCGGGCTGTTCTGGTTGAACTCACGGGCAGCAGGTTTCGGCGCCGTCGTCAGCTCGGGCTTGGTTGACGGCGCTGGTGGCTGCGGCGCTTGAGTCTGCTCATGGCTGTTTAGCAACGATGAAAACGGGTGGGTGAGCGGTTGGGCGCGGTCGCGCGTACCTGCTTTGGCGGCGCGTGTTCCT
>LUFD01001071.1:0-10247 GCA_003025255.1 Cordyceps pruinosa | reverse complement strand
AAAAAAAAAAAAAACTATCCATCAAAGATAGGCGTAATAGCCAGGTATTCAAGACCAAACAGAGCGTTTGCGGCTCGATCATCAGCTTGCAAAAGAGACCGCTGCGTCGAGTCTCATCTCATATATGAGCAGGTTTTCTAGACAACGTGTCTCAGACGGTCTGTGAAATCAGACAGTCATTTTCCAGCGCCATCCGCGGCGTGCTAGGGCGGGAGCTACGGCTACGAAGCCACCACGGCACCAACCGGCCGGTGATATCTCTACGCTGTCGGCATGTCCATGCCGCTCTCGTAGTTACGACATCGCCTTCGTGCAGTACGCCACGCAGTCTAATGGGCTCTGAAACCACGAAATCCAGAACGTCGGCTATCAAAAGACATCGGCCACTCCGCATCGATGCGACCGAGGCTGTCTCTGAGCTGGGCAAAAGTCGCCATCACCGCTCTCATCACCGTCGGCGATGCAGTCGTGGAGGCGCCCGGCGCTGCTACTACTACTTCCGCTTGATCAGGTTTCCGAGTCGGAGCCCAAGTCGCTGTCGCGTAAATCAGTGGCGGCTTGGTTTCCCAACACCAGTTTGCCGCGCGCTAGTTTCCTGAGGTGCTGAAGAATGGCCATCGAGGCATTCACTATAACATAGAACGAAACATGGAAGAGCGAACTATTTTTAACATTATTTTAAGCATATTCGCACACATCTGTTGGCCTCAACATGTGAGAGTAGGCGGCACGCTGACCGTGAACCTCAAACCCTTCAGCGGCAGCGCATCACCGCAGCGCTAAGGAAAATACACAGCGTGGGCTCAGACCTCTCAGCCGCCCGACCTTGGTCACTCAAAAGCTCTCATCTCGTAAACCCCTATTCCTCCTCCTCTCCTCTCCGCAGCCCTCTGTCCAAACCCGATGCGATAGCCTCTCAAGACTCCATAGCAAAACGTCCCCCGATGAGACTTCCCCAGACACTCCTCCTCCTCGCGCCCCTGGCCGCCGCCGCCGCCGCCGCCGATGACGCCCAGCCCGCGCAGCTCCGCGTCTACGCCGACCCCTCCGGCACGTACGCCTACCACGGCTGCTTCAACGAGACCACCCTCGCCGCGGGCTCCGCCGGCACGCGCGCCCTCGCCGGCGGCGCCAGCCTCGTCCAGCCCGACGCCATGACCGTGCCCGCCTGCCTGGCCTTCTGCCAGTCCGGCGACACCAAGTACCGCTACGCCGGCGTCGAGTGGTCCCGGTACGTCTTTTTCGTCCTCGCTTCGCTCGACGCGGGGCAGCAGCGGCCGCAGCCGTCGTCCTGCTAGGAGAAGCCGGCTTTGGGAGGTTGTGTTGCTAACTGGGAACAGGGAGTGCTGGTGCGCGCAGAACATCGCGGGCATCGCGCAGAAGCTCGACGACGCCGCGTGCGACTTCCCGTGCGCCGGCAACAAGACCCAGGCCTGCGGCGGGCTGCTGAAGCTCAACGTGTACCGCGTCTCGCGCGCGGCGCGCACCGGCGTCGCGCCGCCGGTGCTGGCGCTGGCGTGCGTGAGCTTGGCTCTTCTTTTCTAGATGCACGCGAGCTCGATTCCTAGAGCAACATTGCGTTTTCAAAAGCTGTGTTGTCCCCCTTCATTTTGACTTTGATAGAAGCGAGCGGGCATTGCGGGATAGATTCATGAACAAGAGCTGTAGCTATATAGAATTGGACCGAGGATTCAAGACCACCTTTGCTAAATAATACCACCAACTATACAAAATACAATTCCCTTTCCAAACATGCGCCATGGTATCAAGTCATAAACATCATTACACAGGCCCCAGGCCACGCTTCCTCAGCGCCTCCCGCAGCGCCGCCTTGACCCCTTCCATGCTCCTCCGCCACGCATCTCTCCCGCCGCCGCCATCACCGTCCTGTTCCACCAGCACGTCCAGCCACCTCACCAGCGCCGCTGCCTTCTCCATGTCGCGCTCCTCGCCCACCACCCGCGCCAGGTACTTCTCAAACACCTCCACGTCGCCCCGGTGCGGCCCGTCACTCCGCGTGTCCGCGTGCCAGGCGTCCAACAGGTCCTTCATCTCCGCCGTGGAGCTCACGCCGAAGCTGGCAAACGAAACCTTGGGCGGCCGCGCGGGAAACTCGATTCGTCGCTGACGACCGGGTAGCAACGCGCCACCAGATGCTCCCGCGTGGCCTGGCCGTCGCGAGGGCGCATCGAGCCCGGATCGCTGCGCCAGCTTTTGTCGCTTGTGGTCTGCCACCACTTCCCTTCGCACGTCCTCAGGCAATTCTGCCAGGAACTCGGCGTCTAACTCTTCTACCCCGTCCATAAACACGTCGCGGACGGGTTGCGCCGTCATGAAGTTGGTCTGAACCACACCCGCTCTGGCGTCTCGTTCCCTTTGTGCTTTGCCCATTGCTCCCCTGATGCCACCCCGTTTCGTAGGCGTCGATGGGTTCCTCTGTGCTTGGGCATTCTTCTTGGGAGACACCCGGGTCGCTGGCTTACGGCCATATTGCGCCAGCACTTCCGCTTTCATGTCCTCGGGGAGTGCGTTAAACACTTCGGCGTCTACCTGTGAAGGTAGCAAGTCCATAGCTGCTGGGCTTTCGGATCGAGATTTTGGCTGCTCATCAACGCTTGACATGGAAGCCTTGGATTTCTGCGCCATTAGTTTGCTGCGAATGTCGCTTGGCAACTCAGCCACCACACTGGGATCCATGTTGCTTGGTACGAGAAACTGGGAGCCCCCAACGTTGAGAGGCGTATTCGCCTTTGCATCATCCTCTCTAGATTTGGCCAGCGCCATGGCGGGATGCACCCTGGGCTTTCGTGGCGTCAAAGGATCGTCTGCAATGGGGTCATCCTTAGAACCGGACCTCTCCACAAACTTGGATCGTTGTAGGGGGTCGGCATTGTCAATCGACTCAAGGCCGTTTTTCTTGTTTGCTGATGTTGTGTTTACAAAGGTAGCGAATTCCAGCTTCTTTTGGCTGCCATCAGACGCTGCACCGCCTTGCTTGATTGGCTCGAGCTTGGTCATCTGTACACCGAGCCCGCGTAAGTCGCCAGGGCTGAATTTGTACGACCGCAAGACCGTGACGGCTTCCTTGCCAATAGTCTCTGCATCGTGTGTTCCCACTCCAAATGGGACGCTTTTGTTGAACGTGTCGCACTTCCCATGGCCGAGATGTTTGGCGGGATCCAGCGGTGCATCGAGCGATCGGCGCATAATCTTTACCGTAAGATGGCGGCCTTTCACCTGCTCATTGATGAGACGCCGCTCTAGCTCTTTGCACAAGTTCAGAACAAAGTCCTCCGCCTCTTGTTGCGTGATGAACCGGATGCCCCAGCTTACCTCAGCCGACACCGACTTCCGAGGTGGCTGCCCTCCAACTTCGATTTTATCGATGCCGCGGGCATACTCAGCAAGCTTCTCCCCCGTTTTCGGGCCAAGAACGGACGTGAGCTTTTCTTTTGAAAGTTCGCGGAAGTCTTTGACAAATCGAATACCCAATTCTTCGAGCCTGCCTCCAATACTGTAGGACACGCCGGGCAGCTGCTCAACCTTGAGCTCGCCAATATAGTCGAGAACATCTTGTGGCTTCAGCTGGTACTGCCCTGCCGGCTTAGCTTTTCGCAAGGCTACTTTTGCTTGCAGGATATTGCCCCCGATACCAACCGACACGTTGCAGCCGGTCAGTTCTTTTATCTTCTGTCGCAAATCAGAGGCTATGACCTCTACTTTTTCTTGCTCTCTCCAAACACTGCCTTCATCTACCCCGATTCCCTGTGAGCCAGCAGCATGATATACAATGGCCGTCGCATCAATAAGGGCTTCATCGATGCTGACGCTCTGCACCACTCCGCCGACCGTCATGATAGCTTCGTAAAAAGCCTTGCTTGCGGCCTCGTATGCCGGGAAGTCGTATGGCAAAACCTTGAGATCGGGGCACAACTCCATTGCGCGCTTCATCCACATGCCGTTCTTGACGTTGAAACTTCTGGCAGGATAGTTGCAGCTCGCAATTTCGGAGCCATTTCCTGTGCCGTGAGCTACAGCAGCAGGCTTGTCAATGTATTCGGGAAGCCTTTTTAGTGACACGGCGCAGAAAAAGCTGTCAAAGTCGACGTGCATGATGTAGCGCCTTGCTCCAGGACGCGTTTTGAACTTTTTTTCGGATAGACCCTTCTCGGTGGCGAGGCGCTGCATGGATGACTTGAGCTCGGCTTTCCAGGTGGAGAGGTGGTGTAATCGACTTTCGGCGTAGAACTTGGTCAAAAAGTTGGGGTTTGCGCAGGATGATTCGCGCAAGCGAGGATCCGACAGTAGCCAGGCGTTGTGCTCTTCCGGGGTCATGTCCTTGGAGAATTCTTGAGGTGGTTGCTTGGCATATGTAGATGGCCCTTTCTGCGGGAGTTTCGTCGGCGTGTCGGTTTCGGGGGCAAGTTCTGGTACGTCGGCGGCGGCAAGATCAGTTGACGGAGTTGCAAAATCGGTCGATTTCACAGCACTTGAAAGGTCCTCCTCGGCAGATCTCACATCGGTGGATACGGAGCGACTTGGTGTTTGTAGCTGCTCGACGGCTTGACTCCAGCCTTGAGTGGCAGCCGAGGCCCGCAACTGAGAGGTGTAGAAGCTGTTCTCTGTCTGTTCTCGGTAGCCCTGTCTCGCCAATGGGCTAATCTGTGAGAGGCCCTTGGAATCATCGAACCGGAGGACCTTTTGGCGAGGTCCTTCGTCGAGTACGCGATAGTCGCCCCAGGGGAGCAGCTTGCCGGCAGCGATGGACTCTGTGATCCACGTCGGCTTCACAATGCGATATCGACTGTAATCCACACTTTTCTTCGGTGGCAGCGTGGAGGCGATGATATGTGTAGCCATAGTCTTGGAGTCAAGATACTGCAAGAAGCCACCGCCGTGCTCAACAATGTCGCGATGAAGACTGTGGGAGGATGAGCGGGCTGCAAAGAGGGAGGGTGTGAGGCACGTACACATGCAGGGGAGGTTGCGTATAGCCAGTGACGTGAGCGACGATGCCCTTGAATATCTGCGGCTTGTCGGAATTGGCTCTCAAATCCGCATCCTTGTTCTGGAGCTTGATCTTCTTGCGGCGGAAGTAGTCGCCGAAGCCATTGAACTCGCTGCCCTCATATTCTTCGCCGTTTTCGTCCTCAAAGGTATGGTTCTCAATGCGCTTCCTGACGCTGGAGGAATTCTTGTCTAGGACGCTCCCCATGGTGCTGTGCGTAGGTGGGTGGTGTGCTGAGACGGATACTTGGTAGGGACTACGAAGCTTGCAGGCGCAAGCAGAGGGCGCAATGTCGCAGGCGCCGGGACTGGCACTACCGTCACGTAGCCATGAGACTCGGCGGTATCGGAAAGCCAAGAGGATCCGGTTGATAGCAAAGCATACGATGATAGTTGATGAGGGAGATTCCCAGCGGAGGGAGATGCCAAGATGACACGAGTGAAGGAAGCGTGGCGACGGCAATCGCGTAAAGTGGAGAGGCGGCAGCGCGGTTCGAACACGGAATCTCGTGACTGTGGGTTTCTCGTGATGTATGATGAGTAAGCGAATAGATTATCAGAAAGAGTATTGCTATTCGCGCAACAACACATAACTCCGTACTAATAGATTTTTAAAGGTACTTTATTTTACTAGGGAGTCACATATAAATATAGGTACCGTAGGAAATCTACTATATATTAAATTTTTCTCTATGCTACTACTACTACTACTACTCTCGCCGCTACTACCGCTACTATGACGGCTGGGATCCCCCCCCCCTTCATGATCAATGGCTTAGGCCCACCAAATTCGTTCGGAAATTGCTACCGCCGCCGGCCCGGCGGGAGGGATAAATAGGTAGACGTCGCTCGTAAGAACAACACAACAACAACCTTTTTACCCTTTATTTTATTCACTTTTAAAAGTAACTACCCTAATTAATTTAGTAATACCTTTCCTTTATTGTAATATACGTTATACCTTTATTAGTATTGTTGTAATTTGCGTACAGGCATGTGGAAGGGAGTGCTAAAGAGATACTTGTAGAGTCTTTATAGAAGAGAAGTGTTCTAAAAGAGAAGGAAAGATTAGAATGTCTTAGTTCTTTTCCCTATAGAAGGGAGAGTTAGCTAGCTATCTACTAATTCTATTCTATGAGCGATTAAAATTAGCTATTCTTAGCAGTCCCTATTAAAGTTATGAGTGATATAAGGTAGTAAAGTATAGGTAGTAGAAAAAGTGGAACTCGGGAATAAGTTCGTATATTAGGAAGGATAAAGGATAAAGGAAGGAATAACTTAATTTTTTACTTATTTAGTGTAATCTCCTTATAGAAAATAGGTAGGAAGACTACCTTATTATATAGACATCTGTTTCTAGGCCTATTTTAATCTAGGCCTTGATCGAGATTTAGAGAGTTATAACGTAACATTCCTCGTAACTTTCTTTCCTTAGCTAAGTAGCCAATTTGTACCGGAATAGGAAATAAGTGGGTTCGTTTAAACCGTAAAAAGCGGGACTATTTGACAATAGTATATAACGTAACGTTATACCTTCGGTTAACTTCCGAAGTGGCTTAAACTGAAACGCTACCTTCGGTTAACTTCCGAAAGTTAGGTATTTCGTTGTAGTTAACTAAGTTAACTATATTATATAATAAGTGGTTCTATAAGGATAATATAAGGTTATCCTTAACAGTCCCTTTTAACTTTCAATAGTTGTTATTAGAGCGTGCTCTCGGACTCGTCCGTAGTGGCCTGATAGGGCACGTGGTACGTGCCTGTAGTGGCCTGATAGGGCACGTGGTACGTGCCTGTAGTGGCCTGATAGGGCACGTGGTACGTACCTGTAGTGGCCTGATAGGGCACGTGGTACGTGCCTTGTAGTAGCTACTAGGTACTTTATTTTCAACAAGTAACTATCGCACTTTCGTAGTAACTACTAAGCTATATAGCTTTTTTATAGAACTATTAATAACGCCCCTATAGACTTTTATTTAGTATTATTTAATAGTACTTCTCTTAATTATAGGTAATATATATTTTATTTTATTATTTTAACCCCTAAACTATAGTTACGGCTAAAAGTCTTTTCTAATAACTTTAGGTTAGGTAGTCTATTCCGTAATTGTTAGCCACCACACGCTCTAGGTGTTTTTCTCCTAATCACACTACTACTAAGCTACTTATAGAGTCTTAAGAAGCCTCTTAATAGGTATTATTAGAGGAGGAAAAGTAAGGTAATTAGTAATATTTTGTAGCTCTTAATAATAAATATACTAGAGAGGTAAGGATCTAAAGAGGTACTTTAATGTATATAGGGATTACTATAAAAGTGAGGTACTAGCGGGGTAGTTATGTGTTATTACGTAAATAGCAATATAATGTTACGTGAATAGCAATACTCATTAGAAACTAGTTATAAGTAAAAGCAATTTTATATAAAAGCGTTATAATACGAAATTATATATTTAAAGTTCATCCTACCTTAATTCTTTTACCTTATCAAACCGGATCCGCAGCAAGATCTCTACAATCTATGGGGCCTCTGCAAGTCTTTGCGGCAGAGTCGTCGCGTTCCTAGGTTTCCGCCCCCTTGTTTCCGCCTGAAGACGATTCTTAGGTAAGGGCAAGGTTTGTTTTCATACGTCTATCATCTATCCAAACAGGAACCCAATTGCTACTGGAGATGGATTTGACGAGTTGCAGGCTTCAGATGGAGGGTGCCTGTATCTCGTGTGATAATCGTTTTGCTAGCTGCGGCAGCGGAAGGTGAGGCCATCGTTTAGCAGATTGGATGAAAAATGAGCTCTAGGAGATCTTTGCCGCGTATTTCCTAGGCAATGAGTGCCGTGCCATTCGGAAACAACTTCCGTTCAATTTTCGCCCGACGCATCTCTCTTGTGAGCTGGGCTGTTCTATAATGGACGCGCCTATAGGATAGTATGAAGCTGGAATTAGGTCATGTGCGAGTCAGCCACCGTAGGCCGGTCCGTTGAGGGCCGTAATGGGGAACGAGCGAGGTGCGGGCATTAGTAAAGATATAATAAAGGCATAGAATGACTGCCGGAGGTGGTTGGCTGGAGGTAGTATAATATAACCTAGCTTAATGGTATTATTGTATAAGTCTAGTAATATATAGAAATATTATATATATAAAACACTTTAGTTTTATATTATTTATTATGTAAAGTAAATAATAGCCACTTTACCTTATAGCTATTTTGCTATATAGCATCCATTCAGAAAGAGTGGGTGTATCATGAGTAGGTTGCATGTATAAATACAGTAATGATCTTATCAACTTGGCTGCTCCTGCATATTTTCAGCACCAGTCGTTTCTTACCATTCCATCTTCAACCCTCGGCCTTAACAATGGTGTCCCAGTCGTTTCTATCAACTGCCCTTGCATTCTCTGCTGTCTTAGTCGGGGCAGCTTCTATTACGAAACGCATCACCGGAGGAGAAGACGCTCGCGAGGGCGAATTTCCGTCCGTCGTTAGGCTCGGTACCGAATGCGCGGGCATCTTGTTAGACAGCACGACTGTCCTTACTGCTAAACACTGCGCAGATTCTGATTCCTTTGATGCGAATAAATATATTCCGGTCGTCAAGGCAGGAGTAGTGGTAAGTTTAGGATCTTTCTTGTAGATTAGGCTGCCAAGTCGAGGCAATTGTCATGGTTATACTGACAAGCGTTGACAGAGCCTCACGGACAAAGGGGTTGTGTCTGAATACATCAAACTCGGCCCGGAGCAACAGAAATTGGCGGATCTTCCGGTGGGGAAGGAAGCATTTGCGCCTAATGATATCGCAATCGTGAAATTGGTCACTCCGATCGAGGAAACCAAGACGATCAAATATGCGAAACTGCCAAAAGCCGGATCAGACCCCAAGGTGAACTCTACAGCAGTAGCTGTGGGCTGGTAAGTGTAAATCCCGTTTTAAAATCATTACCGCAGCTGTCTAGACGACTAATAACCGGGATGCCAGGGGTGCGCAAGGGGCGCGCTACCTTGACCAAGGCTTTGCTGGTGTCGACAAACTCAGCAAGATTGTTATCCCCGTGCACTCACGACAAACCTGCGTCGACTTTAACAAGGAAATCAAATTTGGCAGCAGAGACACGCTTGTGTGCGCCGGCGGAGATGGCAAAACCGTCTGTGGCCAAGACAGCGGCGGTCCCCTCTTTGACCAGGAGACGGGGGAGCTGATTGGCGTCGCATCATTCGGCCTTTTCGACAACAACGGAGAGTACTGCAACAAGTCGCCCGCCGTCTTCGTCCGGGTCGCCAGCTACATGGACTTTATCCGCGCCAACCTCGGGGGTGCCGGCGGCCTGCCGACCCCGGACTATGCATGGACGAGGCGGGCAGCGGCAATCCTGCAACGCTTCTGCGTGCTGTACTGGGACTATACGCTGTGCGAGGTGGCCGTGCAGCCCTGCGTGGCCCAAGTCAAGCCGGACGTCGACGGGGAGGGGGGCATGGAGGTGACGGCCGGGACGGTCAGGTCTTTAAGGGAATGCGCTCAGGAACGCATGAAATGCGACCAATGCCTCAATAAGATTAAGAAGTGTCTTGAGGAGCAGACTGGGAACCCGTCCCTCACATGCTGGGGAAACAATAGCTGCTATGCCAAAGGACAACGAGACGACGAGGACGACGAATGAAGCGAGTACACTTACTTGATTGATGGACGCCTGGAAATACACGGGGAGGCCCACCAGACAAATCTTCCGTCCGTCCCTAGTTCCTGAAGAGTATTCTCACGAATACAAGCGCATTATTTACTCTCTGAAGCTGGCAGACTTATCCTGAATCTTGTCGTGTTCTGCCTGCCTGGCGGGGACTTTGTTGTGACTTTTCCGCTTCCACAGATGTGATCCGCGTTCGTCTCCAAGCCCCCAGCACTTGGAAATGAGATGGGTAGACATTGTAGAAAGCGTTCTCATAAAAGAGGAAAAGAGCCTCCATGATTAGTTGGTAAGGACAGGTGGTTCTTATAAGGGACGGCCTTCAGTGCATACCTGTTATGAGATAAACCAACAGCCACACCGCTGGCCGGAAGCTGCCATGCGCCACACCGGAACTGCTGGACTGTAAACTCTCGAGGAACGCGCTACAGATGGCGCTCATTATTACCTGCCACCAGGCGAGATACCTGTGGTCATCTCTGTGGATTCACAGGAGTAAATACCTACACGTGCCACGCACCCACTCTTTCCGAATGGGTGCTGCAGCCTAAAGTGGCCACCATAG
>LUFD01001069.1:0-18510 GCA_003025255.1 Cordyceps pruinosa | reverse complement strand
CCCCCCCCCCCCCCCGAGCACGCACGGTAGCAATCAGCAACATTGCACCATCATCTACCATCCTCCCCTCCTGCTTGCGTTCTCCGTCTCTTATCCACTGACTCCTTGCCGTCCGACTGCGTACATCGTCGCCGCTTCGGTATCCAGTCCCGCAAGCTCGATCGCATCGACGGCGGCGATTCCACCCGCGTCTGCGCCGAAGCAGACGCCGCCGACTCCTCGTCTACGGTCGTGTCGGCCGACGACGCCTCGCTCGATCCCATCGCCTCGTCGGAATCCGGTCGGCTCGTCGTGTCCGTGTCGCTGCTGCCCGGAGACGCGTCGGGCGCGTCAGGCGCGTCGGGGCGCGTCCTGTGGAACAGGCGCACAGGCAGCATGTTGCGCAGCGGCACGAGAAAGTCTTTGGCCGGCACCTCGACCGTGCCCCTCTCCGGCCAGCGGTACCCGAACACGGCATTGTGCCCGAACACGACCGCGCCGTCCGCTTCGACCTCCACCTGGCCGCCGCCGTGCTGCGACACGCGCCCCCGCGCCCCCGCGCAGCCGGGCATCAGAACCTGGACGGGGCTGACGTGATAGGCCGCGCCGCCCTGCTCGGCCCGCGGCCGCCTGCACGGGCATGCCGCATAGGTATCCGCGGGCGCGTGCCACAGGATGCCGCGCACCAGCTCGCGCGGCGCCGCGTGAGCATCGCCGTACTGCTCCATAATGGCCAGCAGGTCCGCCGCACTGGCGGCCAGGAAGTAGTCCTCCGGCGGTAGGCTTCCCCATCGGCCACACAGGCCCTCCGCCGCCGCGCCGGTCCCCGGACGGAGGAGCTCGCCAAAGCCCCGTCCAAAGAGCGTGATGGCGCCGATGGCGCGCACAAAGTCCACCCAGCCGTACCCGAGCGTCGGGATCGTGGCCACGCGCGGCACGGGGTCGTAGTCCTTGGCCAGGTCAGCAAAGTCCCAGCCCTCGAGATGCTTTCGCACCCGCATTTTCAGGTTGATGCCGTCGCGCCCGGCGAGGTGCGAGTGGCAGTCGACCATCTGCTCCAGCGCGCTGAGATGCTGCTGAACGAGGTCGCCAAAGAGGAAATACCCGGACGTTTGCGTGTGCGTCGAGCTCCCGCTATCTGTACACGTTTCGCGTCGCTGCGTGATGCCGTCGGGGTAGATGGGTAATCCATGGTTGCCCTGGTCGATGAGGACGCCGATAGCCGTGTTGTGCTTGTACTGGCGCTGCAACGGCAGATTATTCATCTTGTTCCCATCGAACATGAAGCAGGGGCTAAAGTCATCCTGTGCATAGTGCGCCAGCGACGCACGCACAAGGTGCAGCAGTGCACTGGCGCCGTTGACCAGCCACCCTCGCTTCGCCTCCTCGTCCCAAAACACGACATACTTCCGAGACAGCCATCTAAGCTTGGGGATTGTGCCATGTCTTGTGAGATGTGGTGGCAGCTCCTTGACACCCGGGGTCAACGTCGCCCCGCCGGTTATCATGCTGCCTGTAGAAATGGACACCTTGTCTAGGAAAAGACCAGCGGAAGGACGCGGTAGTTGAGTGCCACGGATATCGTAGTTGGCATCCGGTGATCCTAGCTATAATTAATAGTCGGCTTGAGCTGCAGTAGTGGGGGACATACCGGCGCAGTACCTGCTGCTTGAGCACCAGCCTACTACATGACGGAATCTCCCAAACCGCGACATATTCACCTTTTCAGCCTGTTGTGTGCAGTCCAAGTAAGAGACCCGCTGTCCTGGCTTCGTGTAATAGTAGTGCCAGATCAGGATATTAGCCATTGACTTCATGGCAACCAACATGGTTGAATATCCCTTGACAAAGATCTTGTCGTCCCATTCAGTCACCCGATGTGACCCGGCGAGCTCTGCCATCATGTTGAGCGGCATCTCCAGTCCCAGATCCCTCGTTGTCCGCTGCGCTATAGGAAATCCAGCGGCCAGCACAGCACCTTGAAACATGTGCTGCCAGCACCTTCCCGGCTGTGTCGTCGGTGGCAGGGGACGCGTGAGGAAGTAGACAACGAGGGCTTGCTTGCCGGGCTCAGTTTTGGTAGCTTTCGCTCGCGCAAAAATTGGAATGCACTCCCAGATACCCTTGACGGGAGGGCCGGCTCTTGCAGTGCAGCTCAACCAAGTAAACGCCTGCAGCACCTGAGTAATGATGTCGATATTGCCCACTCCTCGAATGATTACATAGTCCTGTTCGTACGAGACCTCGACATAGGTGTCGCAGGTGACCGAAGCTATAGGTAGTTAGCATATCTGTGCCCCTGTACCCTTGATATCGCTTCCGGGCCTTGTAGAGCACTTCTAATTGGCCCCTTCACAGATTTTCAACCTCACCTTGTCGTAGAGATGCATGACTGAGGTCCGGCTCAAGCGAAGCCGGGAGCAGCCGCAGAATCTTGTCTGCAACGACCGGCCAGGTCTGCGACAGATATTCGCCCACAGTGAGTGCCTGTGCATCCGCCGCGGAGCCTGTTAACGTAATGAGGGATCTAAATGGCTGCTTTCTGGATGCGCCGTCAATAAATTGCGATTGCAAAAAACGTCGCAGTGGCCATTCCATGCCCACCACCACAGAAGTCGGACCCGGCCCAGCAGCTGTCCCGGTCCTCAAAAACCGCTTGATTCTCTCCATCTGATCGGGGATCATTTGTACACATTTGACCATGCTTCTACCAAGGCCATACTTCTTGTTCAAATACAACAAGAGTAAATCCTCCCTTGTGAGAAGAGGGCTCTTTGGCAAGTCTTTCCATGCATCTTGCAGCCGGTTCTTCTGAAATACCTTCACGATGATATATGGATTCTGATGTGAGATTATCGATCCGCTTTTAGCCCTTCTTCTCGTTTCTTGGGCTTCGCAGGAGGGCCGCGCATTCTCGCGTAGACCCGCCCGTCCCCGAGGCCCGCGAGTGTTCAAGCTTCGCCGTGCCGGAAAACGGTTATAAACACGCTCATACTCTTGGGCATGTTGCGGCATATACAACCCCATTGGATCTAGTTGCGGATTCTCTGTGTTTGGAGTGGAATGAACCGCTAATAGTGGCGGAGAAGCCTCTGCGGTTCGTGCAGCATCCAAGTATGTGCAATAGCGTCTCGTACTTGCGCATGCCGAGCAGATAGGTTTTGTCTCGTCACATTTAACACGACGCCTCCTAGATATTGCGTGTAAATGACAGCCGGGTTTTGTGTACAAGTAAGCAAACATACCTGCAGGTGCTGCAACCTGTTTTCCTTGACCTATGCCTTGCCAAGAGGTTGGGGCCTTTCGACCGAGGCCCATCCAACGTCTTGGAGGATTCTGAGGCCGAGTTATTGGAGAGAACAGGCGTGAGTTCGCAGGTGGTGTATTCTTGAATATAATCTTGCGTGTATCGTGTATTTGGCAGCCCCCGTCCTACTTGTTCCACGACGTTACTCTCGCGATTTGCGAGCGACGCGGGGAGTGAGGCAGAGGCTTTAAGGGCTTTGAGCTTCGCTTGTTCTCTTGGAGAAGAAGAGTACTTTTCGCTCGAGAATCTACTCTACTGTCAGAAACTAAGCAGTATATCAGTGGCTGTCCTTTGTACGTACGCCTCGTCGGTATTCTCATGTTCGACTCGCTCCCCGCTAATACTAATGCCATTAGCAGGATTGATATGTGTTATCAGGCGTCATTTATGATACCTAGCTGCGGCGGGTACCCTTTTTGGATATCCTTGGTACCAGTCGCCGCGACTGAATAGTCTCAACTCATCGAGTGAGTCAAATGTGGTGTCAACTGCTGGGCTATCGTCAAGGTAGCGACAAGCGCGCTTGTCGCGATGATTCCTATAGACGCGATTAGCATTGAGACTCGGAGATTATAGAGCTATCGCGTTGTTTTACCAGAGTATACCAGCGGTTTCAAAGGAAAACCCGCAGTTCTCGCAGGTGTACTGCTGCCGGCTGGCGGGCGGCTCCATGCCCCTAGCCCCATGGTTTTCATAGCCGTTTAGAAATAAACCCTCGCGGATACGGTAGTCGGAAAATTTTGATCGTATGGAGATATCCGTGTCTTCATAGTGGTCGTCTGAATTAAACCCTTCGTATTGTGATGGTGTAGAGAAGTCACGGTAGGCAGCCGTGCCGGCATTGTCTACCTCCGTATAACTAAAGTCAAGGAGGGCCTCTTCGAAACCAGCAGTGGCTTCAGATACCCAGTCATACTCGTAGCACGTGATGGGTGCGCGGGAAGCGCTCTCGGGCTTGTCTCCTTCGTTGCTTCTGTCCATTATCTTTCGCTGGAGCAGGACTGGGGCGAGTTCGAGTGGTGACTGAAGCAGGCTCTGCGAATCACAATGCGATATGCGTCGGCGATGTAGCAACGAACACAGCGGTTTGGTGGTCTGAAATGATGTTTGAACAGTTGGACAACATGCGAGGGCTGACGTGAGTCAAGGAAGAGTTGGTCTGGAGGCCGGATGCAGAGACGCCCGTCAGCTCAACTACGACATGGCGGTGCAGTGAGGCGAAGCATCCCACCATCTAGCTGCAGGCTCTCTCATGCAGCTTCTACGGCGTCGGCTCGGCGTTAACTTGGTATGTACTGGGCGCAGCGAGGCGCAGCCATCCTCTGCCTCTGCCTATACCTGCCTCTTCCGTCCTCTACGGCTGTCGGATCCTCTTCTCCCTCAGACATCACCACATCAGGCAATTGTGTGTGCGTCGAAAACCCGACAATGCGGAATAAATAAATTGCAGCACATGAGAGCCCCACCGAGTTGTGCAGTTATTGACTCTGTCCACTGCGAACCACCTCTCCGCAAGGCGGGCGCACCCCATGACACCCATGAAGTGCTGGGATGTTGAGACGCACCGTGCTTTTGCGGCTCTGGTTCTTCGGATTTCCCATCACACAGCACACCACAACTCTCTAGCAGAGCTTCGGCAATTCTGAAAGGCACACAAGGCACGTCGGTCGCCTCTGGTTACTTCGCTGCGCGCGGCCAGCGCTGTGTCTCATCCAGAAGGCGGAGCTGGCATTGGACGCATCAGCGCCTCCGCACGAAAGGTGGCGTGAAGAAATGCGGCACCTGCACAGAGCCATAAGATATGATGGACATTGGGCCTATCCGGGTTCTTTCCTCTCGGATGCCCAGTACGACTCACATTGCCGTACGCCCAGAGGGGTGTACTCTGAATGATTAGTCGCGCGCAAAAAGAAATGCAAACAACTTGACTGCCTTATGATAAGCTAATAATCAGCCGGCTTAGCTATCGTTGCTAGCGGGCGTTATCCGATGCACCAAGCATCATCTCGCAACAGCGAAGACCGCACCTTTGAGTTGAGCCATGCTCTGGCCCCCCTCGACCACGAGTTAACTCTTGATTGGATTTTCTTGGTTGTCGAGTTCCCGAGCAAGTTGTCACGGATGGGTCTGAGGTCGCCTCATTGGCAGAGGCCGAATTTGACCGGGGCCCTTCCCGTGCCGGAACCGCGATCCTCCCGTGGTCACCACGACGTAATGTGTGGCAACCTGCACACCCCTCCGTTAGACATTGTGCACTGCTCTGCTTGCACTTGGGAACAGACAGATATGCTACGTTAGACGTTCTCATCGGCCACCGTCTTCGCCTTTATGGAATCATTTCATGGCACGGCTACACCTAGACACGGTCGGACACCCGGCTCCTGGCAGATATCGGATGAACTGCAAACCTCAGCATTCGAACAGCACACCCAGAATGGTGTGAGGGGCACGAACTAGAAGTCGGGTTAACAGCGGATCTCTAGGATATCCAGCCAGCCACTCTGACGGCGGGGAGGGGAGGCAAGGCGGCGCAAAAAGCGGTGCCCAGAGGCGTCCAACACCAACCTGCTTGAAAGGTAGCCCTGCGCTCCATACCGTCTCCTAGCCCCGATTCCCCCCTTTCTCTCGACATGCCTGATGATGATTCGATGCAGTCCCATCCCTAACATCAAGCTATCGAGGTACAGTAGCCCCCACCCGCCAGCGGGATGCGGTTGGTGACCTCGTTTCCCCTCACGCAGGCGACTAACACAAACCACCCAACATGACACCACTTGACCACCACCTGCAATGCCGCGCCGTCTTGCCTACAATGCAAGGAAAACGCCGCTTGGCGTTGCCAATCTGCGTTTGACCCTGTACTATCATTCCCCATTGCCGAGCTGCCGAAATTGCATATGAAGCTGCTACCTCCCACTCCCCTCGGCGCCGTCCTGAGAGGCATTCTATCCATCGTACATCCATCGTACATCCATCGTACATACCCATTTTCCTATGCCATACCTATACCCAATATTCAAAGAAATATATCCCTAGCCACTCATCTACAGTACCAGCACAGTCATGTACTTCTCCACCACCTTTATTGCCGCCGTTAGCACCGGCGTTGGTGTCGACGCCATGTCCATCGCCTGTAAGTGCTGTCCAGGGCGTCTTCATTTACCCGTGCTAGGCCAGACTTGCTGAGCCGTAACTGTTTCTAGCACCTCGCGACAATGTCCAAATAGACAGCGGCGAGTCTTCCAGCAGCACCCCAACTGGTGGAAAATAAGCTGCCTATCAATCGCCGCTCTGCCTTTGGGAAATGGACTGGAAATGGTGCTGGGCGACGCTGGACGAATTTGGCAACCACCACTACCATGAGGAGCTGGAAACGTTACTGTAATACTGTTATTCAACCAAGATATGCAATATGGCGCCGTTCCTCCAGGAGTCTATCTGCATAAACAGTCGTGACTTGGTGCGATGAACGGTGCGCTGTTGCCGCCGTATAAAACGTTCACGCCAGTGATAAGATAGTGGTGGGCGGACTTCCAGCGGCGATCCGCACCAACGACCTGCCACACACATCAACCCTTCATACTACAAAAACAGCTATCTGTTACCTGCGACCGTCCTCGATTCACGTTTCAATCCTTACTCCAAGAAGTCTACAGTTCGATCGCATCCGCCGAGAGCTTTCATCTGCGCAGTGTCCAGCAGGACCACGCCTCCACCCAATCACAATCCGCCCGGCCGCCACCATGACTTTGTCGCCCGTCGTGACGACGACGCAGTCCAACGAGGGCACCTCGATACGCGCCATCGGGTCGCCATATAAGAACTTGGCGTCCGGCACAAACTCGTCGTCCAACGGCACCCCCAAGCCTACGCCGCCGACGTCCGCGCCTCAGCTGCCGCCCACGCTGGACGTGGCCGAGCAGATGAACGAGGAGGAGAAGCGCAAATACGTCAAAGGTATGCCACCTCGCGCCCGTCCTGCGATGCTGCGTCACGGCCCTGACAGAAACCCTCCCCCGAAACAGGCAAAAAGCTCGGTGAAGGTACCTACGCCATCGTCTTCCTCGGCCACCTGAAATCGAACCCCGCGAAGCAAGTCGCCATCAAGAAGATCAAGGTGCAGAAGGAGTACACCGAGGGCATGGCGCCCGACGCCGTGCGCGAGCTCAAGCACCTGCAGGAGCTGTCGCACCCCAACATCATCTCGCTGCTCTCCGTCTTCTCCTCCAAGGACCAGAACCTCAACCTGGTGCTCGAGTTCCTGCCGCTCGGCGACCTGGAGATGCTGATCCGCGACACGGAGAACGTGCGCTACGGCGCCGCCGACATCAAGGCGTGGATGGGCATGCTGACCCGCGCCGTCTGGTTCTGCCACGAGTCCTTTGTCCTCCACCGCGACATCAAGCCCAACAATCTGCTCATCGCCGCCGACGGCGAGGTCAAGCTCGCCGACTTTGGCCTCGCGCGCGGCTTCGCCGACCCCCACCAGAACATGACGTCCAACGTCATCACCCGCTGGTACCGCCCGCCCGAGCTGCTCTTCGGCGCCAAGCACTACTCGGGCGCCGTTGACGTCTGGTCCGTCGGCGCCGTCTTCGCCGAGCTCGTCCTGCGCGCCCCCTACATGCCCGGCAACAACGAGCTCGACCAGGTCCGCCTCATCTGCGAGGCCATCGGCACCCCGACCGAGGACAACTGGCCCGGCGTCACCCGCCTCCCCGAGTACACCGTCCCCGGCCAGCTCCCCGTCCACGGCAAGGACTGGTACGTCGCCCGCTTCGGCACCGTCGGCGCCGACGGCGTCGACCTCCTCATCAAGACCCTCCTGCTCGACCCCAAGAAGCGCATCACCGCCCGCGACATGCTCCGCCACCCCTGGTGGCACGCCGACCCAAAGCCCACCCGCACGCAGGACCTCCCGCGCAAGGGCGGCGGCGAGGCCCAGGTCGGCGCCGACCTGAAGCGCCGCCCGGGCATTGTCGACGAGGAGCGCGGCGGCAAGGTCGCGAGGAAGCTGGATTTCGGACAGAAGAAGTGATTTAGGGGGAGAGCTTGTTTACGTGTTTCCGTTCGGCGTTATCGGGGGTCTGGTTGAAAATATGAGCATTGGGCAGAATGGGAAACATATCCCATGACTTTGGCGTTGATATAGAAGACGAATATCCGCATGCATTTTCAAGGCATTTATATAGGGAATACACATCACAAAGCTGTGCTGAGATGATGCAAAGTCATCACCAATGTCCTCGCATTCTATGGCCGGCATCAAGGCTACGTGGCGAAAAAGGAAATTAAACCCTGTGAACTTCATGAGAAAGCATAATCCCTCCTCTTTACTTCTACCCAAATATGTAACCACCGCAGTCTCCTCTCTGCCCTCCTCATATCCCTCCACAGCCACCCGCCACCCTGCCTCGCCGCCGTCGTCCGCGCCGCCGCCGCCTACATGACACAGCAATCCATGCCGTACATGGCCCTCTCGACGTCCTTGCGGACCTGGTACCAGTCGGCGCGGCGCTGCGCGTACTCGTACACCTCCTCGGCGCGGAACACGCCGCCGAAGCGGTCGCCGTCCGCGATGACCGTGGCCATGTCCTTGGCGTGCGCCGGGTCGATGAGGTAGACCTGGCTGAGCTCGCGCAGCGCGCGGAAGCACGGCAGCAGGTCGTGCACGCGCAGCGTGCGCGCGTAGTCAAAGTACAGGTTCATGTCGGCGATGAGCTTGACCGCGCCGTCGACGCTGACGCGCTGCCGCTTCAGGTGCTTGCAGATGGCCGTGAAGAGGCGCTGGCCGACCTCGCCGTTGAACACGTCGAGCATCGACTTGTCCGTCGTGCCGACCAGCATGCTCGTGTGGCCCGACACGAGCGCCACGATGCGCGTCGCCGTCGGCGTCGGGCCGATGTCGAGCCCGCCGCCCAGCAAGCTCGCCGTCTTCTCCGTCGGCGCCGCCGGCGGCGGGTTGTAGTCGGTCGGCGCCTGCGTCGTCGCCTGCAGGTACTCGACCTCGTCCATGAGCACGTCGATGCCCTTGTTGAGGCCCGCGGCCACCGACTCGTCGAGCATCTGCTCAAACTTCTTCTTGGCCATGTTGGCCGGGTCCAGGAAGTCGTTGCGGTCCGCGATCCGCGGCGTCGCCAGCTGCTGCTCGTAGAACACGTCAATCATCTGCGAGATGAGGTCACCGACGTTGACGAGCTCGATGAACGTCACCAGGGGCGCCACGCCGCCGGCGCCGCCGGCACCCGGCTTCTCGCTGCTGTTGCTGCTGTGGCTCACGTCGCGCGGGTTGTACTGCGACAGGTGCCCGACGGCGAGGTCGAAGCCGTGCTTGACGTGCCGCTGGCCGAGGATGCGCAGCAGCACCACGAAGATGGTCGAGCACTGCTCCCGCGCCTCGCCGCCGACCTGTCCGCCGAGGGGGATCAGCAGCGCTGCGCGGCCCAGGCTCGTCTTGGCCGCCTGCACCAGGCTCAACGCCACCTCGATGCTGCAGAGCGACTTGATTCCCTCCAGCTTCGACGCCATGAGCGCCGCCTTGGCCGCGAGCTCGTCCGTTGGTGCCTTGGCGGCGGCCCCCGGGACGGGGCTGTTGCGGCCCAGGCTTGGCGTCTCCGGCCGCGACGGCATCGGAGTGGCCGCGGCAGACACGCTGGCGCTGCTGGAGGAGAAGCCCATGCCGGGAAGCGCCGTGACAGGCATCATGACTACTTTCCGGAAGGAGCTCAAGAAGTCCTTCTTTTCTGCTGAGCGGTTGATGTTGGACATGTAGTACGACTCGAGTGACGAGTCCTCCTCTGACAGCTTCTTCTCCCACTGCGAGACGAATTCTTCCGCCTTCTTCGTAAAGTACTCCAGCTCTTCTTGGAGATACAGGTCAAGATGCGGCTCGAATACCCGCAGCACCAGCACCCTGGCCATGTCGCGAAGCTTTTCTTCCGTTGCGCCTGGTGGCTTTAGTGACTGGAAGAAGCGCATGGTCTGCTCGAATACGCCAGAAACCGCCTTGAGATACATGGCCAGTGACCGTTCATGGCTCTCGTCGAATAACGGCGTCGTGTACTCCATGATGATATCCTCGCGAACCTTGTCAACAAACTCCCAGAAAACTTCCTCGGCGTCAGGAAAGATGCGCTCGATAACGCTGGCCTGCTCGTTGACTTTGAGTAGTAGTCTCTCGAAGAACTGCTGCGACGGCGCGAGCGACACGTCGTCGGCCCCCTGTCCCCGATTTATGCACTCAATAGGGTTGAAGTTCACATCTGTATCGTTGAGGATCGGGTGTTTGCCGATAAAGATGTCGATGGCGCTCTTCGCTCCGTTGAGAGCGTGCAACACATGGCCAAAACGGCGCATTCTGCCGTCCACGTCCCAAAACTCGTACCCTTGCTCAAATTCCCGCACGACGGCGCTCTCAAATATGCCCATCATGGAATTCAATTTTGCTTCTCTTGCCATGCATCCGGATGACCAGTCGCTCTTGGAAAATTTGTTCAGGTTCGCTAGCATCTGCGCTTGCGTCTCGGGGTCCCTGAAGGCCTTGAAGACGATGGGCTCAGCGTGCGTCTTGGCCTTGACGATGTCGAAGTAGAACGGCGCCAAGGCGCCGTATATCTTGCCGTATTCTTGTCTGGCGCCACCTCGAATACTCTTGGCGTTCTTGAACACCTCAAGATATGTGGCTTGTCCCTCTGGGCTGGTGTTGGAGATATTACCCCCGACCGTCATGGTCTCGAAGCCGTCCCGTAGCTCTGACACCGCTCTTTTACGCCGCTGCTCTTCGGTCGAGGCATCGAACAGAGTAGTAGCGGCTTGCTTGTTGGGGCCATTGTGCGCGGCGGCCTGCGCGGCGGCCTGCTCGCGACGGCGACGGACAGCCTCCTCAAACCGTTGTCTCGCTTCCCGCTCGTCCCAGCACCCCATGCTCTTGAGGCGAGACACCCACCGGGGGTCCTCGTATACCATTTCTTGCATCCGGCGAGATGTTCGGGCGACTCGCATCTGGTCGGCGACGGGTAGGTAGTCAAGCACCGCAACTAGTAGTTCTGCAACAGAGGTCAACCTGTTAGCTTGTCCGCGGCCAATCCGGTATTCTCCCCTGGATTTGTGAAATACATACCTGCTGGCAGCTTGGACCGCCTGTCCAGCATCTCCGTCGCCGCCAGAGCGCTGAGGATGCTGCGACTGTGCGATCCGCCATTTGTACCTCTGGTCGCCATGATGTGGCGGGGATATCACAGGCGGTGGCCGCGAGGCTAGACTGGTCTTGCGGCAGTCGTATACTCATGAGCTTCCCAGGCAGCAGTTGAATGTGTCTTCTATCATCATTCTGCCTGGGATAGTGCGGGATGCTCGTGTTTTGCGGAATCTGTTCAAAATGGTGAGGGGCGGGCGCCATCCTGAAGCCACCCATTTGCATGCGTCACAGGCGCTAAAGATCCAGACTGGGGCCAGGATCTGAATATTGGACGAACCCTGACATCACCTTTCTCACGGGAAGGCTGTGACGTGTATTTTTCAATTAATTCCCTCTCCGAGAGCCAAGATCAGACGATGACAGATTGCTGGTCCGGCTGGGGACGCTTTGGTGTCAGACCACCTGTCACGAGCTATAAGCCACGTCGCAATGCTTTACCCTGCAAAATGGAACAGCCAAGAGCACGATTGCATTATTATTCCTACCTCGCTGTAAAAGTGTCTCTAGTATCTATCCGCTTCGCAACCGATGCTCTATTTTCTTCTTCTCCTAGGTCTCCGTATCGAAGGATATCAAGCGCGACAGGATGAAAGCATAAGCGAAACGCTACCAGGGGATGTATAGAAATGACAAGAGAGATTTTTATACCGGCAGAAAAATCTAGCTAATTGAAATGTTCGTCGTCCCATATATGTAACCGAATAATACGTCAACATCTGATCGTAAAGCAGTTCGCGATTGAAAACGCGTCCAATCGCGTCCATATCTGCCCACGCAGTCTCGCAGAGACCGCCGCTTCTAGTCTAAAAAGGTGAAAAGATGAGTATGCAACACGTTCATAGCCCGGCTGGCATCACGAGCATCGATCACGCATGAGATATTGATTTCGCTTGCACCTATCAAACTCGTTAGTTTCGAACACTCGAGGACCGACTGGCGCGCATGGGCACCTACCCTGAGAAATCATCTCCAGGTTGACATTGTGCTCTCCCAGCGTGGAAAACATCTTGCCGGCGACGCCCACCATGTTCTTCATGTCGGCGCCGACCAGGCTGAGGATGGCCATGTCGGAGAGGACGCTCACGTCGCCGCACTCCTCGAGGCTCTGGCGGGCGCTCGAGAAGGCCTCGATGCGGGTGCTGGCCGAGTGGATGGCCAGCGAGACGTGCACCTCGGAGGTGGAGATGAGGTCGACCGAGATGCTGTGCTTGTCGAGGATGGAGAAGACGCGCGCGAAGAAGCCGTGCGAGATGGAGCGCTTGTTGGAGTGGACGTTGATGACGCTGATGTTGTCCTTGATGGTGACGGCCGTGGGCCGCTTCGGCGGCTTGGGCAGCCCGCCGTCGGCGAGGTGCGCCAGCGACCGCGACCGGTGCAGCTGGTGCGACGCGGACAGGATCGGGTCCGGGATGACGACGGTGCCGGTGCCGCGCGGGTTCTTGACGTTCTTGATGCGGATCGGGATCGGCGGCGTCGCGCGCACCACCTGGTCCATGGTGAGGTGGTGGATGACCTCGGAGCCGTAGAACGTCAGCTCGGCCGCCTCCGACGGCGTGATGGACGTCAGGAGGCGCGCCGTCGGCACCTTGGACGGGTCCGCCGTGAAGATGCCGTCCACCTCCTTCCAGATCTGCAGCTCCTCCGCCTTGAGGCTCACGGCGCAGAGCGCGGCGCACAGGTCCGTGTAGCCGCGCCCGATGTCGCCGTCGATCAGGCTGCCGGGCACGTTGCCAAAGAAGCCGGTGACGACGGGCACCTTGGTTCCGCAGGCGCTGAGCTTCTTGTGGAAGGCGTCCACGGCCGTCTTATAGAAGCTGGCGTCGAGCGGGTCCGCCGCCTCAAAGTGCAGCACGTCACCGAGGTCTACGTATTCTGCATCGACGCCCTGTGAGGTATGTTAGCGCATAGTTGGTGTATATTCAAAGCGGGGGGTTGAGCACACAGTATCCTGCAGCACTGCCGTCATGGAGAGACAGGCCAGTTTCTCGCCAAAGCTAATGACGCGGTCCTTGGAGCGCGCATTAATCTCGAGGTTGAATCGCTTGGTGGCGATGATGTACTCGATGAGTTCCTGGCACTCCACCTCTATACGTGCCACGAGTTTCTGCCGTAGTACGGGCTCGCCGACGTAGGCCTCGGCGGCGGCGATGTGATCTTTGCAGATGTCGTGGATGAGCATCTTGGCGTCGTCAATGTGTGCGATCTGCTCCTCTTCGTCGCACGTGGCGGCGCCGACGGCCTTGAGGAGGGCATACACGCCAAGCAGCCTAACCTGGTGTCAGAATTGGCGATTTCATGTTCATGGGACGCAGATTTGACTGACCGACTGGTGGTGCCCTCGGCCTTTTTCCCCGTGCTCCGCGCAGAACATACTACCACCACTCGGTTCTGTGACAGGCTTGCTCTACGGAGAGTTTGTTAGGGTATTTTCTGGCTAGTGACCATGGCTGGGGTCTTACCTGACAATATCATTCGCAATCTTTGAGTCGAGAATAGTGTGTTAGCGTCGAGTTGTTTCATGCTCACATGCCATGCGGCTCTCACTCGAGGCTGCATGGCCGCATCGTGGCATGCGGCTTTCCTGACGTACCTTGCCAGGAAATTTCCCAACGCTTGTCCCCCCGAATTTTTGTACGACCCAGCCCAGCTCGGGGGAGTTGAAGTGTGAATAGCCGGTCATGGCTCTTTTTCTCTGTCCGTCCCCTCACGCGGTGCCTTGTCCGCCAATGATGTCCGTTCCGCCGAAGAGTAATAGTGTTGAGTTGGAGCAACGCAGAGAGTATAAATATGCGCTCTGTCGCGTTGTGTGCGCTGGCCTGGTGATGAATTGAGTCTTTTGCCGGTTGACGCTCAACTGTTTGCGGCTCGTCGCTGCAGTTTTTTTTCCGCCGGCTGCTGCGCGAGTCACACCAGTCAGTGAAGCCCCGCCACAGTGATGGCAATAGACCAGCTGAGATTGGCGACGGAAAGGAATTGCTATGCAATGGAAAAGAAATAAAAATGGCAGGATATGTCCTTGTCTGTGACAGCAGGACGGGTCACGGGTATGAATAATCAAGGAGCCAATCGGGCTGTCGACGCACACCCAGGCTCTTGGTATGAGTGAAAAAAAGATCGGGTCGCCGGAGCCGGAGGTTGAGCGCCGGGGTTGTGCTGAAGGTTTTTAGACGTCGCGCTGAGCCCACTGCAACGGTGCTCGGCCTGCAGTCGCGGATGCCGTAGATGAGTATTTACTAATAGTTATGTAGTTATGTGTCTGTAGGAGCAGCAGGGTGTTTCTGTATGTGTGACTGCAGGATTCCTGAGCATCCGCACACCTACATGGAGAGGGCTGCATCCCGTTATCCGCCTATGCGGGCATTACATACATCCTCGCGGGGCAGCCGCAATCACAGGTCAAAGGCACGCTTCCCGGGCCCGTCCTCCGAGTTCTGCCACTGGTAGCTTTGATGCTTGCCGCTGGGCTGAAGTGCCTCAGACCACCAATGACTTGGGTACAAACTTTGATTGCGCCATCGCACGCTACGCTAGTTGCATCTCGTTTCGCTCCGACATTTTCCCGTTCAGTAGGTAGAAAGTTGGTACGAGGTAGCATTCATAGTTGAGCGGCCAGGTCCCTATGTCGCTAATATCCGAGGGCCAAGATCCGGTAGTCTTCCATGGACCACATGCGGGAGCATTGCTTGGGGCAATCTCACGGGCTTCTTCGGGGCGATGGATGAAATATGAGTTGCACTGAATGCTATGAGCATTGCTAGCGGCGCAGCAGCACCTTGCCAATAGCACACTGTCACATGGGTGTTATAGCGGGCGTAGCTGTCATAGCGGAGGAGCTGTTGAGCAGCGGCGACTGCTACGGCGCGAGAGAGGCACCTAGAGAAATACCTAGTACTAAGCCGGTTATACAGTCGCTTTTATACCGCATATAAACTCCGCTAATAACGAGAGAATGATGCCTCAACTCCTACTGCTGGCTTATATAGAATGAGAGCGGGCTGTTGCCCGGGCATCGGTCTAGGCAGTTGGCGCTTGAACAAAGTAATGCCCATGCGATACTGCCTCCTCTAGGAGTTTTTCACAACAATCTAGTAAGATTGTGAATATTAATGATGTTCTCGGAACAGAGCTAGGCGGACAGTTGGCAAGCCGTTTCAGGGGCGACCTACCTGCTATGTGACGTGCGCGGGGCAGATTTTCAACGCGCTCTGTGACGACTTACACCCGGTTTTCAACCCATCTACTCCCCTCCCCTACACTGCCTAGCTATTGCCTATCACTCATACTCCGTATTCTGCTCGTACTTTGCTTAGAAACGCTGTGAATATTTTACCCTCAGCTTCAATCACTCTCCCCGCCTCTCCACTGGCTGGGGAAAGCCAGGTAACAAACACATGGACGCACTCGTCAATATTAAACGACAAGGCGGCATTACTGCATGTTTCCAACACATTCCGGAGTAAAGAAAGACCAATGCTATGTTTTACCGGAAAATCACCGTAGGCTTGATTACGATTCAGGTGATCGGTTACCCAACTACTTTGCCTCCAATGGGACATGCGACGTAGGCGGCCCACTGATGCTATGCACACATGAAGGCATCGCGCTTGCAACCAGGAAATCAGATTGTTGCGATGCCATTTATTTGCGAGAGTCAGCAATGCTACTATGACCATCATCAACATTCATTGCTAGACACAGACGGGCTTGGTCGAGGGCTGTCCAGGAGGCAGCAAGACCAGTCCGCAGGCGGGAAACGAGAACTTAGTTCTGTGAAACTGATCCATAGCAATTGCAGCCCAAGTTTTTCTTTTGTTTGATCAGCAGAAGCGGTCAAAGCAATAGTTCAGACTGCGTACGACGGACTGGGGTGCACCATCCTGCTGTGCCACCGGACAGTCCTGGCATCGAGCCCATTTCAGTCATCGCTGCGAAATTGAAAACGCCGAGTTTTGAGACAGGAGTAAATAGTGGTATAGCAATAGCAATTACGTGAGACGTGTAGTCCAATGTCTCTCGAGCTTTTTGCTCATCGACCTCGTCAACAGGGATGCCACACCCCTTCTTGTACGCCCACCCGTACACTATAAGTAAGTGGTCGAAGATCCTCCTGCTCGACTCTGTCTGTTTTCTCTCATCATTCACATCAACAACTGAAGAGCAAATCGCAGATAAGTCTTGGTCAATTTTTCAAATCTTGAATCTTACATTTTCAAGTTTTTTCTTATACATTTTTTCAAAACCCCATTCAACATGAAGAACACTCTCCCATGTCCTGCTTGGGTCTACTCGACCGATTCAAACGTACAGTATGTCATCTCTTCCCTCTGTCGCTCTACTGCTTCGGCTCATCTCCCTATTGTTCCCCAACTGCATCATGCCAAGCCCTCGTACTAATAAAATACCCTCCCAGCCGCGCGAAGGATCGGTCGTGGTTTGGTGACGACTACCAGACCATCAACAGCATCCTGGAAGTTAAGCACTCGGAGGCGACGCCCAGCTCCGCCGTCATCGGCATCGGCACGGTCGAGCTGCTCGTCAAGCGCCGGCCCGACGCGCGCGGCGCGCAGTCCCACGGGGTGCTGCGCCTCCCCAACGTCCTCCACGTGCCGAGCTGCCTCTGTAACGTGATCGGCGCGGCGCCCCTCGCCGAGGAGTACACGCTGCGCGCCGGCCCCGGCGGCGTCTGCGAGATCACGGACAGCAGGGGCCGCCCGGCCGGCTACTTCCAGCCGCCGCCGAGGAGCAGCCCGGGGAGCAAGCTTCAGCAGCTCCGCCTCAGCGGGCCCCCGGTCGGTCCGCGCGTCGGCCCGTCGCCGTTCCGCGCGGCCACTTCGTACCGGATCAGCGCGTGGTGGCACGACGCCGAGCGCCAAAAGGTGCTCCGGGGCCCGCCGGCCGGCAAGCCGGGGCCGGGGCCGTCGTCATCGACGGCGCGGGCCCCCTTGGCCTCGTTCAACGCGGACGAGCGCGCCTGGATCAAGCGGCGGCACGGCACCATCTGGGCCTTTATGCGCGCGCACAAGCTCCGCGGCAGCAGCGAGGAGGACGCAGCCACCGCGCGGCACATCATCCGCTCGTTCAGGGAGCCGGGGGGCAGGGTCGCCGGCGCCGGCGCGCAGAGCAGCGCGGACAGCGGGCTGGGCATGGAGGGGTCGGTGGCGGGGAGCGGCGCCGTGCTGGCGGCGGCCGTCGGGCACTTTGGTCCGCATGAGCTCGCCTGGGTCCGGGAGAGGTACGGCGACGGCCTCTCCTTCATGGTGAGCCTGCGCCTGAAGTTCTCGGACGCCGGCGACGGGCGCAAGGCCAACAGGGTCGCTGCGATCCTGATGGCCCCGGCCACCGACGGGGGATAATAATGCACGCAGCGCGCAGTGGGGGGGGTCCGGGGTTGTTTCCTTTGTTTGTGTGATATCTTGACAGCAATAATAAATAAATAAATGCGCGCCGTACCGACATCAAAAGGCCCTTGTTGGAAAGCTTCCGCGCGCGCTGAGCTATGAACCAAATGAACTCGATAAGATACGCTCCCAGACCGCTTGAAACTCAAAGAAATTGTCTGTATCTTGAATGAGTAGGTTTGTTTTCACGCTGTAGCTCACACGCACTCTTCTGTACCACGTGTGAATACACGTATAGACCAAGCGTTGCCCCTACCGCGGCGGGGGGCGAGCTTAAAGGGCGACTAGCTGTACCTACGGAGGCAATCAAGTAGGGCGGGAAAAAAAAAGGCGGTAAGTATACGTCGTAAATACGCTATAGCTACGCTATATATACAAAGTAGCTATAACACCACTTAATAAATAGTATAAGGGCTTAAATACTTAAATATAGTATAAAAAGAAAATATAAGATAATAAATTAGTAGTTAATAGATATATAATATATATTTAATATGTATTAAAAAATAAAACTTAACTATATATAGAGGTTATATATATTTTAAATATATAATATATTTTCTTTTTATTTACTTTTTATTTAGTTATATTATATTTAATATATTATTAAATAAGTTAATATAACTTAT
>LUFD01001068.1:4587-24329 GCA_003025255.1 Cordyceps pruinosa | reverse complement strand
GTATTATTAGATAGCCCTTCTCTTAATTAGGGGTAATAAAGATTTTATTTTATTATTTTAGATCCTAAATACTAGCTACGGCTAAAGTTATTCTTAACACTTAGTTTAGGTAGTCTACTTCGTGGTTATTAGCCATCGCACTCTCTAGGTGTTTTTCTCCCGATCACACTAGTTATAGTAGCTACCTTTTTAGATAGTTACGTACTTAAATTTAATATTAGTAGCTTCCCCTATACATTTTAGTAGGCTAATTATAAGGGTTGTTCCTAATTAGGTATAGTTCTTAGTATTTCCTTAAAATCTCTTAGCTAAATTTCAGCGGCCTAGGGTCTCGCTGACAAGTCTGTCTGCGCCCGCCCACCCGCTTTGTGGTACAGCCACCGTCTTTTATTCCCTCGCGTGCCGTGTCGTTCTCTTCTTGCGCACCCTCCCACTTCTGCAGACTGCAACAACCAGAGCGATAACCAGCGACTCGCACAGCCATCCGTCGATATTCTATATTCTTTACTGTAAATCCAGCGAATCAACCCCCTGGGGATCCCGTTGACCACTCCCCATCGTCGCTGTCCCCCATCCCGCACCAAGCCCGCTTCGGCCTCCCCACGCAGCGTCGTATTCTTACTTCCACACGTCAGATTGCTGCAGCGGCCGGCGCATGGAACGCTGCATCTTCGCCATATAATCGCTTCGGCTCCTCTCTCTCGAAAACCTGTCGAAAATCTATCCCTCTACATCACCGCCGTCGTCTCCAACCCGTCCGTCTCGCCGCGACTGTACACACCGCTGCCTAAACCAAAGCTTTCATCGCTCTGCCGAAAGCCTCATCATTCGTGCCAAAATCAAACATCCAGTTCATCCGTCAGGCGACAACGTGCTCGCTTCTCCATCGCCTGCAAAGGCGTCGAAACCCTCCACCCCGGGCGCGTATCGCGTATCCGATCTCCGTCCACCATGCATCACCCCGACCACCATTCCAATGGCCGCTCCTACTACCAGATGGATCCCCAGGTTACGGGCGACCAGCTGAGCAGCCACCCCTCGCACGACCTGCACAATGCAGCGTATCCAGAGTCCGACTACCAACCCGGCATGGCATACACCCCGCCGCCGCCGGGCGCCTCCTCATCACACGCCAACGCCGTCGGCCAGGACTCCAAGCCGTATCCGCCGCCAGCGCCGCCACACGAGATGCCGTCAGACTCTATCCATGACGCCGCCTACCCGGACTCAAACTACAGACCAGGAGGAGCGTACGCGTCGCCCACAGGCCCGTCGGCAGAGCTGGCCTCTCATGACATCCACAATGCCGCGTATCCGGACTCGAGTTATATACCAGGAGGAGGGCACTCGCCGGCACATGGCTTACTGACAGCCCCTGCTTCAGATGTAATCGACAACGCCGCATATCCAGATTCAAACTACAGACCAGGCACAGAGTATTCCGCGTCAGGGTCTCCGGGGCCCTCGCACAGCCGGCCGCTGACCTGCCCCAAGCACCTCGAGGGTGCAGCGTCACCACAGCCCCCGTGGGTGCGAGGCAGCCCGGCCTCGTCCGCCGCCGGCCCTTCCAGCGGCGCGCCGGCGCGGGCGAACGACCCCGAACTGCCACCACCTCCGTACCAATCGAGCGGCCGCGGCAGCGGACGGGCGCCTCCACATCCCGCTTCCCTGACGCAGCCTCCACCACCAACCCGCGCGCAGGGCGACGATCTGACGCCAAGCCCGTCGCTGTCGCCCGCCGCCAGCCGCCCGCCGCGGCACGAGATGATCCCGATGACCACGTTCCCCGTGTACCAGAACGCCGTCGGGCACGTCGCCGCCCGCAGCAACGCCTCGTCGGCGCTGGAGCGCGGCTACAAGGAGTACGACCGCGACCAGGCCCGGGTCGACGCGAGGAACCGGCGCAGCAACAGGCGCAAGTGGCTCATCGGGACGCTGTCCACGACG
This sequence comes from Cordyceps pruinosa, assembly GCA_003025255.1. Classification (NCBI taxonomy): domain Eukaryota; kingdom Fungi; phylum Ascomycota; class Sordariomycetes; order Hypocreales; family Cordycipitaceae; genus Cordyceps; species Cordyceps pruinosa. The sequence goes on along the minus strand of LUFD01001068.1, from coordinate 22,382 downwards.
GTCATCGTGGCGGCCATCATAGGGGTGGTCGTGGCGTTGTTGAAGTTCAAGGTGTTTGGCGATGACGATGACGATTAGTGCTCCGGCGTTGCGCCCAGTTGAGGCGAGCGAGGCCGTGAATTCTTGCCTAAACGTCTTTTTTGAACCGACGGAGTGGTGAGGCTGGCCCATGGAGGACCTCGACGCTCCATGCCATTCGGTACCACGCCTCTAGCATTTGAAGCGTTCCTTTTTATATATCCAGCAAATGCGGCGTTTTCCTTTTTCAGATAGTAACAACCTTATTTTGTTCTTTTCAACCTTGATTCGACGCGAAAATTGATTTATGCATGTTACTGACAAATTGCTACCCTATCGACTATGCTGTCACATCCCGCTTCGTCCCTTGCCCCATTCTTGGTTCATCTTCAGCGTGCTTCACCTGCCTGCGTTTCCTTGTCGTGCAATTCTTGGCGTAGGATGCCTTTCAGGGCACAGGCACTGAGACGGGATGAAGCGCCGCGGGCGCTCCCGGCTTTGCATCTCTTCATTTGAGGCTGGCGCACGCAGCCGCAAGCTTCGTAACATGCACCATGACGTATGGCATGTATGTGTATGTCCCACGCCCAACCGCAGGGCCGGAAACCTGATTGACCGAGCGGTGTGGATATGATGACTTTTTCAAATCCCTTGGTGTGGTCACTGCGAATGGGAACATGTTGTCGACTAGAGGACGCGTGATCTCATCTGTTAGGACAGCTCTTGAAACCACACCGTCTTTGATTTAAGGTGTATGAGGAGGGCTATTATATACTGAGGACAAGAGAGCTATCTACACTATGGAACTTTACTGCAGGGTGCTGGCCAATTCTAAAGGTCCACCCTCGCGCTCGGCCAAGGGTTGCTACTTTCTGTTACTTGAGAAGCTCTGGAAGCTTCTTTCCCCGATACCATGTCTCAACTACGCTTCCCTGTAATAGTTTGGAGGGTTCCCAAGACGCGTCCAAGACGGTCAAGTTGGCCAACTTGCCCACCTCGAGCGTGCCAACGTGCGCGTCCGCAAAGCAGCTGTACGCGGCCCCCTGCGTGTACGCCGCCGTAGCGGCCGCCAGACTCAGCGCATACTGCGGCGTAGTGACCTCCGTCATCTCGGGCGCGTGTCCGGACCGGCGCGTCGTCGCCGTGTACAGGTTGGGCAGCGGCTCGTGCGACGCGGTCGGGGCGTCGGTGCCGAGCGCGACGACGGCGCCGTGCTCGGCGAAGCCGTTGTACGGGAAGACGTGGCCGCAGCGCCGCGCGCCGATGAGCTCCGGCCACGCCGTCAGGTTGAACGGGTCGCTGTGCACGGGCTGCACCGAGGCCGTGATGCCCAGCTTGCCCAGGCGGGGGACGTCCTCGGGCGCGCACGTCTCGAGGTGCTCGATGCGGTGGCGCGCGGCCGGGTTGTTCACGGCCTCGAGCGCGTCGAGGGCGAGCTTGATGGCCGCGTCCCCGATGGCGTGGATGGCGATTTGCAGCCCGGCGTCGTCTGCCCTCTTCAGGACGGGCCGCAGCTCGTCGAGCGTCCACATGGTCGGCTCGTTCTGCTGGGTGTGGGAGTACGGCTCGACGAGGCTCGCCGTGCACGAGTCCACCACGCCGTCGCACATGAGCTTGATGCCTGCGATGCGACAGTCCGGTGTATCGGTCGCGTTGAACGCTCTCTGCAGCTCAATGGCCCGTTCCACCTGCTTCAGGTTGTCCTCGGCAGAGCGCGATGGCGCAATGAACCAGTGCATCGCCATCCAAATGGGCAGGCTTCCGCCGCGACTGGCGCGGTACTTGAGAAGGATGGAAAGCGTGGCGTCGTCCATGGCCATGTCGACCAGTCCCGTGTAGCCGCTCTTGACGTACGCTGCAAAGGCGTCGTGCACAAACTGGATCTTTTGCTCCTCGGTGTGCTGCCTGGTGAGCCACGGCAGCGCAAGTCCCAAGGCGGCGCTCTCGGACAACAGGCCGCTGGGCCTGCCATCGCCGTCTCGGTGGATTTTGCCGCCGGGGGGGTCTTCCATGTCAGCGACCTGTAGCTCCCGCAGAGCAGCGGTGTTGCACCACATCGAGTGCACGTCAAACGCGGTGATGTACACGGGTCGCGGGTCGATGTCGTCGAGCGTGCTGGCCAGGGCTTCGTTGTTGGTGCATGTCTGAAACCAGCTGCGGCACGCAAGGCGCGGCTCGTCGGGGTGCGCCTTTGCGTATTGCCGGATGGATTCGCGAATCTCCTCCAGATCCTTGCAGTTTTTCAGATCCAACTGACCCAGTGACTCCCCGGTATGAAGGATGTGCATGTGGCTGTCGATGAGTCCGGGGATGACGAGGCGCCCCTGCATGTCGAGCACCTGGGCACCCGACGCCACAAGCTCTTGGATAGCGGCGTCTTCATAGCGTCCAACGTGTTTTATAGTGCCGTCTTCATCGTTGATAGCAAGGGACTGCGCAAATTCGGCGTCGCTGGTGTTGTATTCAGCAGCCGGCCGAAGGAAGCGGCCGTTGACGAGAACCGTAGACATGGCTTGGGAACTGATAAGACGGATGGCGTATCACAGCAGCCACAGCGGTGGAGGTGAAGGAAGTAGAAATACCAGGGAAAGGTATAAGAGCACCGAAGGAGAAGGACGTGACGCGCCAAGCAAGACCCGTCCGCCAAGTGCACAGCATCTCGTCTTGGCCATGCCACTTCGCGGGTCCTGCCGGCGTCCGCGGGGGCGCGCAAGATGCTGTCCAGTCGGCGCCGCCGGAAATGCACCGGGGCGAGGGCGCCGCCATCGTGCATAAAGCGGCTGCGTCTTCCACGCCGCCTCCTCGCGCAGCCAATGGTCGCCAAGGGCCCCCGTGCCGATACCCCAAACTCAATGCGTATCATGATCAAAGTACGTATGCTTCGAGGCGGAATACCCCGCCTCTTGGCGCCCTCTTGTTGGTGTGGCGTCGCCGCCATCGCTGTCCGCGGGAGACCGGGCTCTCTTTCCGTTCATCTGCTACATTAACCGTTCAAATGCCTGTACCCGGCTGTGGCGGGAGACGAGCAACTGCCGAGCTCCTGCACCGGCGCCGGAGTGCTGCCACAGACGCCTCTTGCAGCGGCTACGCTCTGGACAACACATGCGACGGCGCCTGCAGAGCACGATAAGAGCAAGGCAGAACCCACACTGGTTATTGTTCCCCGGATTTTGTATTATATCTGCAGGTTCCCCAGAATAGACAATCTCCGCTGACACAACATTCCATCTTGCCTGGACACTCGTGGTTGATCATGGCGAGTCCGACGACGGAGCACCGCCCGCAGGACCAACAGCCGCCCGGGACGTTGCTTTTGGAAGACTGTAAGAAACCGCGCTGATCTCTTCTCGATTTTGGGACAAGCGCCCTTCTCGCATGGCCCCTAACTCTTTCCTCTAGTAAACCATGGCAGCGGCAGAGTACTTCTTCATCCTATTCCAACCACAGACCCCAACGACCCTCTCAATTGGTCCGCGGCGCGCAAGGCCTTCAGCATCGGCCTCGTGCTGCTCTACGTCATCCTGACCTTTGCCCAGCTCGACATCGGCGTCATCGCGTTTGGCCAGTACCAGAGCGAGCTGGGCTTCGACATCAACACGCTCAACAGCGGCCAGGGCATGGGCTACGCCGGCCTGGGCTTGAGCAGCATCCTATTCATCCCCCTCATGAACAAGTATGGCCGGCGGCCCGTCTACATCGCGAGCCTTGTGCTCCAAGTCGCCGCGTGCGTGTGGCTTGCCATGACCCAGACCAAGACCGACCTGCTTCTGAGCAACCTGCTGGCCGGATTCGGCGGCGGCATCTGCGAGACGATTGTGCAGATGACCATTGCCGATATTTTTTTCGTGCACCAGCACGCCGCGATGAACGCGTACTATCTGTTTTCCACCACCATCGGGTCGACCCTCGGCCCCGTCGCCGCCGGCTACGTGATTGAGAGCCAGGGCTGGCGCTGGATCTGGTGGTGGTGCGTCATCCTCATCGGTGCCAACCTTGTGATGGCCCTCTTTCTGTTTGAGGAGTCGAAATACACCCCTATGCTCAACGGCGAGACTCTGGCGAACCACCCGCCTCTCGACGACGACGGGCAAGAAGATGTTGAACCAGACAAGAAGAAGCAGGACCTCGACGCTGACAATGCCCTGCAGCTTAGCGTCACGAGAAACCACCGCCACATTGACGAGAACATTCCGATGAAGACGTATTGGCAGCGCATGGCTCTGCTGTCGCGTACGGACGAGCACGTTTTCCGCAAACTGCATGAATCTTTCGTCGTCCTCGTCACTTTCCCCGCCGTGGCCTTTACAGCTGTCACCTTTGGAAGCCTTTTGGCTCTGTTTGCCCTGACCATGTCCGTGCAAGCGACCTACTTGTTTCTGCCGCCCTACAGCTTTACGGCCATAGGCGTCGGCCTGATCAATCTCTCCGGCTTCGTCGCAGCTATTCCTGCGGCCTTTGTCGGCGGCTGGCTGGACGATTGGCTCATTGTGTGGTTGTCGAGGAGAAATGGTGGACTCTACGAGCCCGAGATGAGACTGTGGCTGTCGCTGCCTTGCATTATTCTCACACCCGCAAGTGTCCTCATGGTCGGCTTGGGATTTGCCTATGTAAGATACAAAGACGATCCTCCTATACCGTACCTTTTGCTAAATGCTTTTCTGTAGGGTGTCGCTTGGCCTCTGATAGCTGTAGGGTCCGGCTTGTTCACCTTCTGCCTCAGCGTCTCTGGAAGCATCGCGCTTTCTTACACCATGGACTGCTACCACGCTGTACGTTTCTCATCAGTCAATGGGACCAGAGTTTTGACTGACCTATCACCACCTAGATTGTTGGATCAGCCATGGTTGGTATTATTTTCATGCGCAATGTTTTTGCCGTCGTGGTTCTCTTTGCACTGACCCCGTGGATTACGGCCATGGGGCTCGTCAATGTCCACATCATTGTGGCGGTCATCATATTTCTTATCCAGCTGCTCGCAGTTCCTTTCCTGATTTGGGGCAAGAAGTTTAGAGCTTCTGCGGCTCAAAGATACCGAGAACGCGCCAGGGACCAGCCGACAAATCGCGAATAGAATAGCCAGTCGCAATGAAACTGGAACTAGTTCGGCCAACATCGAAGACGCCGCTTGCAGGCCGTGAAATGCCTCGACTGCCAACTGCTGTCGTCGCCGCGATAGAGGTATCAAATGATCTAGTACAGATGTAGGGTGAGAGGTTTATTTATATGGCGGCTTCGCTACGAGATTTCATGGGAGTATGGCGAGAAGAACGCCAGCAAAAGTGAACAGAACACCGCGGCCCGAACACAGGCGTGGTCATCGTCCATGCCAATGATTGGCTGCTTGGGTTAGCTTTGTGCTCGAATGTTGAGCGATCAGTTCATTATGCACAGTAATGATGCCAACTATGCGGTTGCATGGAGCGGATAAGGCACTTCCGGCTCCGAACTGGGGTGAAGGGAAGATTCGGGGCGCGTAGCCGTAAGCAACGGCGTACACGTGCTCTGGCGGACGATGCCGCGGCATAGAGAGGCAGGGCACGAAAGGGGCCCGGCACACCAATTGACCTACGGGGTACACGATGCCGGCTGGTGCGGGGGATGGGCAGTGGATGGTGGCCTGCGCCCCAGGGCTGAGTCGCGTTCGATATAATGGGACGACGCGATGGTGGCGCTACTCCGTCATGGCCTTGCCTGTTTCCTTGCGCAGTTGTTCTTCGCCTCCTCACTTTGAGCCAATCAAGAGTGCGCGATGGCGGAGAGAGCTGCGTGTACGGTCTGGTCCCCGACAGGTTGGGTCGGCGACTGTCTCTCGTATATGCGGGGCCTATTGTAGACATGTTGCACTTATTTTCACCTTGGTTGGCAGTTGAAGGTAATTAAAGTCGAGACATGAATCCGTCATGAGGCGGCACGAGGCGCGGCATGACAAGATGCCGTGGCATGGCCCCGACGAAAGCACGGCAGGCCTGGGCAGGACGAGGACCACGGGCATGGCCCCGGCCAATGCTGTTGTACAACACGGCAGGGCAGGATGTGTCGGTGCCGGGCTGGCCCCCGGCGGAACATCACATCGATCTGGCGCCGCAGGCACCCCTCTGGCTGCGCCAAGGAGGTACTCCAGTCGTGTGCAATGAGCGCGCCAGTTGGAGGCTTGGTGGAGTTGACTTTGGGGAGAGAGGTGCCGCTCTCCCCACCGACGACATGCACACTGCCTGTTCGCATTGAGACCCAGGCCCGGAGATGACGAGTGTAGATCTTGGCGCCTTGAACCGGGGAGGGGAGGGAGTCGGGGAGAGAAAATGTTTTGGAGGCGAGACGGACCACCATGGCGAGGCAAGACATGGGGGGCGGGATGCGCGAGGACATTGTTGATTACGTAGTATTTCGCTCACTGGGGTCTGATACATGGTTGAGCAACAGGGTGTGCACGCGCCAACGATATGTTTTTTCCGTACTTCCTAATAAGCTGATGTGGATAGTTGATTGGTACTTATTGCTGAGGCTATAGCCGAGTATGGGTCGAAAGCCCAAGACGTCAGAGGCGGACCAAGTTGCCGTGAGGATCCGGCATCAGGCATCATCCCCTACCTCTCCATACACGGTACGATTCTAAGATGTACGCGTTCAACAGGGAACAGGGCGCAAGGCCAGAAAGAAGGTGCGGTAAAATCGGGCCGGAAAGGGCTGGAGGGAACGAATCGGATTGTAGGTACCTGTATGAAGTATACGCTTCCCGTTCTTCCCTGGCAAGTTATGCTAGCAATGCAACCATGGCGGCGCCCGAGGAGAAGCTGAAATCAACCAACCCGTGTCGCCCGAAGCCATGAATAACCAAGGATAGGCTTGATCAGGGTAAGTTTTCGCGGATTGTCGCGACACTCGGTCCGTAGTCGCGCCGTACGAAGCCACAAGATATGACGGGATAGTATATACATACAGCGCCAACCCTGAACCCATGTGGTAGTTAATATATAGCCGCAGGATAAAGCTGGAGACGAAACGTGCGGAATCCTTGTCCATTTGTTTTGTTTAGCATACCGACTAGGGAGCAACAAGGGGAGAATGCGAGCCCAATGGGTGCTATGGGGGTGTGTTGGGCCGCGATATAGTAGGCCCTGGTCATTAGCATAGATTTTGGGCCACGGAAAGTGGAAGGAATGGAAGAGGACGGCACGTTTGAAGCAGACCGGAAAGAAGAGGAAACGCAGGACTTTTTCCCTCCCCCTTGGCATCAAGTGGCTTGGTGATGAGCACGTCAACTCCCCTTTGCAGCAACCGGGCTTGACCCTTTGAGGCACGGTGCCGCAGGGGTCGAGACGGCCAGCCCGACTGCTCGGCGCTTCTTGATCATGAGACGAGCGCTTTTTGTTTCCTCTCTCTGTACAGCCACCGGGATTGAGTTTTTTTCTTAGTGTGCTCCTTTCCGTTGCCGGCTGTTGATGGCAGGGAATGGTTGGTGCCTGAAAAGAGTCAGCCTTGCGGTGGTCATGTATCAGCCTGGTGGCCAGCCCCTTGGGCCAAGCGGGATCGTCCGACTAGCAAGGAAGTTGGAGAAGTAAAAGGTCAAGGTAGAGTAGACAGGCTTGGTTTAAAGAGGCAGTTGACTTGGTAAAGGAAGGACTTTTGCAGACTAATCCTCGAGGCCAAACGAAGAGGATAGATAACGCGGCATAGCCTTCGCAGTTGAACAATGAAGACGCAGCCATGTCTGCCGGGTCGAAATGAATTGGCCCCGCTGACCACTTAGTTCGAAATGTCTATCCAATCCATAAATCCATCGAGGGCAAGGCAAGCCTCACGTCTCAGCTAGAGGGCGTCGTGGTGATGTATTTTTCCAGGCTCCTATTGAGCCTTATGCCGTCGGGTCTGGTTGCTGTCGTCGTTGTGCTTGGCACGTACTTATTGGAACCTGATAAGTCAAGGTTGCTCGTACCAAATACCAAGTACCAAGCACGTACCTACAAGCAGACACACGACACAGCGGCAGACGCTGCGCCGCCAGCTGTCATCCGTCATCTGCCAGCTGCGAGCCGCCAGCTGCCAACCGCCCGCGGCCGGGAGGTGCAGAGTGCAAACGCCGCGGGCCTCTACCTGCCAAGTACATCCGCTCCAAACCAACAGCCCTCCCATCCCGAGGTCACCGCCGCGTACTATATACCGCCTCACCACCTCCCGCTCCTAAACCACCACCACCGACGCATTTTCTCTCCCTCATCCCGGTTTGTCCGGCTTCCTCTCCTTCATCCCCTTGCTTCTCCATCAAAATCATACCCAGGCGCTGCTTTCCTCGTCTCGCCATCTGCCGGAACCCGTCCGCCCGCCTTACACTGCTTTCCTCCATCGCCGCCCAACAGCCCATCTACCGCCTGTGCCTACCCGTGTCTGATCTGCGCGCATTGTCCTGCCCGCTACCACCGTCACGCTATCCCGCCGACTGCGCGCGCCACCACCGAAAAACTCGGTCCGTGCCAGCCTACCGCCGCCGGGAAAGGAACACAAAAAAGTCCTGTCAAAAAGACCTGGATGCCCGCCTCTGCATTCTTCATCTTTGCTGCAAAAACACGACACCTTGCTCCCCCTCCAGCTCCAAAGCCACCCCCCTTTCACCCCACCACACTACTGCTTCTTCAAGCAAGCTCCCACTCGGAGCTCCAGCTTGGGACCAGCTACCTGGCTCGACCATTCAAATACAGTACCAGACAATATTCTAGTGATACGCTACCTCGCCATTCCTTGCAGGTACCCGGCCAATACCGAGTAGCCTCGACCCCAAGGACAATAGGATTGGGTGCCGGCCCCCAGCCTGTGGGCTCTCCTTCGCCCCCGTCTCCCTCGCCCCATCGGCTTGGTATTGGGCACCTCTCCTGGGCGCAACGGCCAAGAATAGGACAAAAACAATACAAGACACAGACAGACGCCTCAACGTCAAAAACTTCTTCAACCCACATCGTTAGCGTCTCGCGCTGACACAAGAAGACCTGGGCTGCCAGCTTTGGCCATCACCACGTTTTTCCATACCCACGCACAAACCGCAGTCTTGCGCTGCTCTGACCATTGGATAAAGAGCTGACGGGCTCCTGGCGCCCAATTCCGGCTCAATCGCCTCAAACCGGACAGGCGAACACTCTTGCCCCAAAAAGACGGCTCACGAACCTGCATCATCTCGGCCGACCACCACAGACCTCGTCCAAGACCACCACCACACCACATCCACACCACCCCCCTCACACCGCCCCTCGACTCGAGGCCTCTTGCAGCTGCGCTCTTCTCTGCTTGCTATTGCTTGAAACAGATTTTCTGGGCAGGTTGTACATATTCGGCCGACGCCTTTTTCATCCGGGATCCCCCTTCCGTCTCCGCCCTACCAATCACGCCTAGTCGTCATATATTCAGTCTCCGTCGCCGCCACCACCTGTCCGATCTCCACGCGCTCTGCAGTTCGCTGCTCCTCCTGTCAACACTTCTCCCCTCCCTTTACTGCCAGCTACCACCGCGCCCATAAGTCGTCTACGCAGCCATTCTGCTCGTGATGGGGCGCTTCAAGTACCCTTCAAAGTACATTGTTCCCTCTTTCTCGCCCTGGATTTCGTACTAATTTCCCAACAGCCGCGAGCTCCATGTCGTGGTCCTCGGAGCCGGTTCGTCCCACCGCGTCTCGCACACAGCATCGCATTGTGCACCCTCAGCTGATAGCCCTGCATAGGTGGCGTTGGAAAGAGCTGCTTGACTGGTATGGTTCTGCTAAACGTCTATCCAAAGCACCATGAACTACCTGCCTAACCGACTTGCAGCTCAATTTGTACACAATGAATGGATCGAGAGCTACGATCCGACCATTGAAGATTCTTACCGCACACAAATACAAGTTGATGTATGTGACCCACCAGAATCTAATCATCTCCATCTAATCTCTCTACAGGGTCGTCAAGTAGTCTTGGAAATGTGAGAAGCGCAGCCGAGGTTGAAATACCTTCGTTACTAACCCTATTTAGCCTGGACACTGCCGGCACGGAGCAGTTTGGTATATTTTTCTCGTCTCATTATCTAGTTCTTGGCTAATCCGGCGTAGTTGCAATGCGCGACTTGTACATGAAGACGGGCCAAGGATTCCTGCTCGTCTTTAGCATCACGTCGCCATCCTCTCTGAGTGAACTCGCAGGCCTGCGCGAAGAAATTATTCGCATCAAAGATGATGAAAACATCCCCATGGTCATTGTCGGAAACAAAGCAGATTTGGAGGACAGCCGCGCTGTTCCACGTGCCAAGGGCTTCTCAATATCGCAGCGCTGGGGCGCGCCATACTATGAAGCCAGTGCTAGGACTCGCAGTACGTCAATGCACACCTCTCGAATAATGGTTCTACTTCTGCACACGATTACTAACGCCCAGCAGCCAACGTCGATGAAGTATTCATTGATCTCTCCCGGCAGATGCTACGCAAAGACGACGACTATCTTGGCACAGGTGACGCAGACGACAGCTTCAAGTTTGATACCGGGAAGAGTGGACAAAAGCGGCGCCGCAGACTACGCTTCCGAGACAATGGCCAACCGCGGTGCGTGATTCTATGAAGGGCCATGCATCCATTTGCGTCAGCTACGACGGTGTTGCGTCGCCAGCACTCATACTTCCACGATTCGAAGAGCAGGCTTCTTCCTATCTCTCAAACCATTCCCCCATCGCACATACCCATATACCCATCCAGGCCGGAGCAACAGCAAGGTATGCTGCTCCTGTCTCTGCTTTTTGGTAATGCTTAGTAGAACGATAATACGATCAGATTGGGGTATTTGGTGCTCGTATTACTGGAATTTCACGTTGTGCGATATAAGACCGGTTATGAAAAACGGACACGGGTAGTTCTCGGCGTTACTATATCCTACAGGGTTTGTTTTGGGAGTCTCTGAGTTGGGATGGACCTTTCTTGCATAGATGTCATTGCTCATTACTTGAGCGGCAGCCTCAATAATGTTATTCTTCTCTGATCCCTTCGTTTGATAGAGAGCGCAAAGGAAGATGCAGAATCATATGCTTTGCCCGCTCCCGTGTCGGGCGCTTCTATGCATTGCAGTGGTTTGCTGATACATTGAACCCTCCAACATCACTATTATTCCTGGCCGCGCTCTTCGCGGGTCACATTTCTAAAACGGCTTACCTGCAGCAGCGCTTGTCGGTGAGCCGAATAGTCTACGCCCTGTAGCCGGCAGTGTGACGTCGGCGACACGTGGGTGCTTCGGCACTGTTTTGACAAGTCGTGGCTCATGTAAGCCCACAGCCGAAAAGAGCTGCGTGAGAGAGGCTTACCCATGCCTACCAGGACCAGGGAGAAGGCTGATGCCGTATTAGTGCGCGCGGAAGGGTGGGAGAGAAAAAAAAAACGAGGATCTGCCGTGCCAGCTGAAGGGGACGGGACGAAAAAGGGCGTGCAGGGGGAGACGCGCCCGGCTTATGCGGTAGGGTATCACGGAAGTAGGGGGTGGAGAACAGCAGCCTGGAGGAGCTGCAAGCCGTGTCCGATTTGGGGTCCCTTTTCTGTCTTCCTTTTCTGTGTCCAGGGACGCGGGAGCACGAGGGTGTCACAGCATAGAGACATCACACCGTGGTTGGCCCACGCGGGAGATTGTCGGTGTATAGCCGGATGCGCTTTGGGAGAGAAAGGTGGTACATGAGCGGTAGAGTATATAGATGTGTATAGAGGCATATGGAAATGCATATAATGGAAGAGTGACATGTTGATGTCGTCAGCGAAGAACCGCGCGGGCACCGGTGTGCGGTATGGCTCTCTTGGCTCTGCTCCTTCTGCTACGCAGATAAGGCGAAATTTGCAAAACCTAGCAATGTTATACTTAATTTGCTTGTTCTTGCGACATTTTATAATGCTCTGTCGGTTTTCCAATCCGCGAGCGACCACTTGGCACATTAATTTGCGGTCACCGCTGAGGCAGACCTACAAGACAAAGGGCGGAGGTTACGGTAACAACCCGCGACCGTGGGCGGTCTACTTGCATCTTTCTTCGCAATAAAAGGGAAAGGAATGTTTTTTTCCATCATTGCCGGCTACGTGCACTCTGCGGTGCTACCGAGATGTCACTATTCGGCGCTGAATAGCCAGACTCCTTCGTGCAGGGCAAACTTTGTTCCCAAATACGCGGTTCGATGCCAAGATTTGGATCCAAGTCGGGAAAAGAAATCGTCGTACAAAGGTAGCTACCGCTTTCGCGATGGGACACTGGACGGCGAGGAACTGCGTGTCGCGGGCGGCACGCAGGTGTCCGGCGCGTTCCTCGCCCGTGCACCGCAGCCTGCAGTGCCCTCGACAGATTCCATGTCGGCGATACAGAAATGCGCGCTCCCAGATGCGTATGAGGATGGCTGATTTTCTCCCTCTTTGTGTTGCCGCCTTGTTGGCGCCTGTCGGCCGGGCTGCCCGCGGCTGCCACGGTGGGACGAAGACGGTCCGACAAAGAGAAGCCGCCACGCGTGGGAGGCGGGCCGCGCCCGACGGGGCCTCGGAGATGAACGATGACAGCTTGGATGGAGCTCCGTCTGGGGCGCGGTTATCTGGTTGCGATGCTCGATCGGGAGTGTACGGAGGATCTGGGCGTTGATCGGGACAGAGCCCGTCTGGTTCGGCGTGGGCAGCGTAGAGGATCTTTGAGAAGAAAGAGGCACTCGCACAGTTTCCAGTTAGGAGGTGAACGCCGTAATAGGATTGCTTGGACAGATGATAGGGAATATACGACAGCTCCGCCTGACAGCGCTTCTGGCAGGATGTTCGACGAAGAAGGCAGGCGCGCAGCTTTTGACGGGAAGATGTGTGTGTCGCGATACTATGAGGTTTATATACGGTACGGTAGAGTATGTATAGCAAACATTTGAGGCTCGGCGGGACGACTTTTGAAGAGCGAGGACATCGAATGGCGTGCGGGAAAATCATGTTCAGAGAAGTCCTACCTCTGCAGGGTTCCGCTGGTGTATTTTCTTCTTCTAAATTTTTTTTCTTTTCGTTTCCTTCTTTCAAGGTACATCAATATAGATTGAACCTGTTGAATAGTATGTCATCTTGCTCAACAGTATGCGGAGAACCCAGAACAATGTCGACATGTCCATAAATATGTCAGCGGAGAAACATGTCGGCGACCATATCGGAAGACACCCTCCTCCCGCGCAGGGATGCCTTGGATCGCCATTCATACTACATACAGGAAGACGCTTTCTGGCAATGAAATGCCGTGAGAAAGCACGTGGTTGCGGGATGCATCCTGCGAGCGGGCGGCCTTCTTCCACTTCGTCCCGTCCGCTCCGCCACCACCAAGCACCACCAGCTTCCTGCCAAGCACGCAGCCAGCTCGTCGAATGATGCGCAGCCTCGCCCCCAAGACCAAAAGGGCAGGCCCATTGTGCACCACCAGCAGTAAGGAGCGCCGTCGCCAAGACGGCGGCCGCTCGCTTTCGCCTCCAGCATGGCCGAGGAGTCACGAACGGAGGAGGGGTCGCGAGAAGGGCAAGCCCCCCCGTTCGCCGACCGCCAGCGAGAGGAAAATCTATCCCTCGGCCCCGGAACGCAACGCCCGTCTGCCCCGTGGGTTGCAGCGACGTTTGCCCCCCCTGGATCCCCGTCCTCCGCTGCGCTGCGCGGGCCATGCAAGGTCAGCCCGTTCCTCCACCGGCGTGCAGGAGGGTGGGTGTGCGAGGCGGTGGTTTGCAGTCGTTTCAAGAAGAAAAATCTACCGGCATGGTGGTGGGCCGAAGGGGGAGGGGCTCCGTCATGCCTTTAGGTATATACATGCTTGGAACCATGCAGCTGGGTTTACATGGGGGTGGGTGTAAGCTGATAGGAGTGATGGAGAGTGGGAATGGCACATGCGAACGGCGGCCGCGATGCACGGGACGAGTCGGTCCAGCGTGCGACCCAAGGACGCCCGCGGGAAGGGATGCTGGATGGGAAGACGGGCGAGATGTCGACGAAAGATATCGTACAGGCTGCCAGTCGGTGGGGGATACCATCTACACCGCGGTGAGGGCGCCGACGCCAAAGTACAGAGTCGACCATGGCGGAATATAGTCAGTTCGGGAGCGGCCGTGAACGGTGATGCTGCGCCTTTCTGGCATCAGACGACTCGTCCGCAGGCCACGAACACCACAAGATCAGCGTCAGCCTCGTGCGGGACGTGTCATGTCAGTCCACTCTACACGGAACTTTGGCGACGTCCCTTCTCTGGGCCGGGCGCATATCAAAATCCGTATTCGGACAATGCTGCGCGCGGATGCAGACAAGAGCCCGTCGCGGATCTAGCGCCCGGCTGCTTGCAGCAGGCAGGGCAGGTCAGCTCAGCCCTGGGGAACAGCACGACGAGCAGATGCCCAGTGCCAGATATGGCCAACATCTGCAACCACAAGCGCTGCTCGCCACAGCAGAAGCCCGCCGGCTGCGGTGCTCTGCTTGCGTGAGCCGATCGATGCTCCCCCACGGGTGCCCATGGCTGTGACACTACTTTTTGATCTTGGACGGAGCCTACCCACCAGGGCCATGGCGCTGGACTGGGGGCAACGCGTGCTGGGCAATTTACAGCGCGTTATTTTGGGGCCATCACGGGCATGATCCGGAGAGGACGAGCGGGAGGGGTCAAGGCAGGGCATCGGAGGGGGGAGAGGAGGGGGGAGGAGGAAGACCAGGTCTGGGGGACGCGTACGGGAACAACGGCAAGACAAGACGGAGAGACGAGTAAGGCGATGGCAGAGAGTACCGCACTGGGGAGAAGGGGAGACGGAAATGGTTCGCGACTGCGACATGGTGCTGCCACAGTGCCACCCAACACACACGCATCCACGGGGGCGGACGCGCGAGACAACGTGGGCACGTCGTACCAAGAGAATAATAACACGTTGCCGATAACACAGATGGCCGGCGCCTTTGAAAGGAAACGCCATCTATCCTTACAAGAAGCACCGAGGCAGAAGAGCAGAGCAAAACAGCGGGCCGCGGAGCGTCACAAGGCCTGCCGCAATTTTAGCATTTCACCCTAGACTTTGCCAGAGAGAACAGAGGAGGGAAGGGGGGGGGGGAGGGCCGTGAGCCTCTCGACTTTTGACTTTCTTCCTTTTCCACCCAGCCCAATGCGATCGGCCTCTGATTGGTCGGATTGCAAGACAACACAGCCCATTGATGCGCACACCCTCCGCCGCTCGCGACGGCTAAGCCTCTTTCGGGGGCCGGGCTTTGTCTTCCTTGCCTGTGAGACGCCCTGCGGTGGTCCTGGGCGTGCGATAACGGCACGCCCTGGGTTGTGCGCAGGAGCAGCGTGTATGTCTTGCAGAAGCCGGGCGCGGGTTGGTGTGGCTGGGCGAGTGGTGGTCGGGGGTTGATGTCGTCGGCTTGCGGGTGGCGATGGAGCGTGAAGAAATACATAGGGAGAGAGTTCAGTCGCGGGACGCCAAGAAAGAAGAAGGCGGATGCCTTATTTCCACGGATGAGTTCCGTGATGGAGCCGGCCTAGATCTAGTATTGCTAGTATTGCGGAAGCGAGAGATGCAGCACGACCCATGCGTCGATGAAATACGGCCACGATGTCCGCTGAAGCAGGAAGCATGGTGGGTTTGATTCCCAGTGCTTGTAATATCCAGCACGACTCTGCAGGAGAGGGCAGATCAATGCACATGCGGGCCGAGGCACTGCGTGGCATCGCCTATATGGTGGCACAAGGTCAACACGACGGTATATATTGGCTATTTTGGTCGGGCAGGCGCTCGCTACCATTCCATGACACGCTGATGGCGAGTGGGAAAGAGAGGAAACCCACAAGAATGGGCTGGCTGTGATTGTCTTCAGCCAGGGCTTTTGCTAAGAGGAGGGTCGCCCGATTGGCGATGGCGAGCGATCGGTTCCGCAAGCGACAAGGCCGCCGCCCACCTGGCCACATGGGAAATGGCGACAGGACGAAAACCGGGCTTTTGGCTCATGTACGAGGGCGACGGCGCCCCTGGACTACTGGACTAGAGAGGTAGCAGAGCAGGATAAGCTTCGACGGGGGGATGGGCTGCTGCCTGGAGAGTGAGAGGGCAGCGAAAGACTAACGTTAGACAGGGCAGGACAGGGCAGGACAGGACAAGGCGGGAGTGCATGTGGCCAGAATCTGGCACCGGGAGCGCGGAGGAGAGGAGGAGGAGGAGAAGAGGCAGAGAGATGTCCGCCACAAAACGGCGGCCATGCGCCTGGTACCTACTTTTGCGGCACTATTCAGGCCGGTGGCAGAACAAGGTGGCAGAGGTGGCAGCAAGCCTCGATGCTGGTGTGGACTGGCCTGCGCCCACCCACCACCCACCACGGCCAGACACCAGGCCGACACCCAGACACCCCGACACAGGACCAGAGGTACTCGCCCGCGCGCGCAGGCAGCCCGCACGACGCCCGGTACCCACCGTCCGCCGCCGCCGCGCTCGCTGTCCGCCCTGTGTCCTGCGTGGCCAGTGGCGCGCCTCTTGCTCGCCTCTTGCTCGCCCATCTCGCCCTTTCTCGTCTCAGCCCGCCAGGGCGTGCATTTCTACCTTTGCATCTCCAAGCCTCCCCGTTGGCCGCCCTCGTCCTTCTTTTTTTATCTTCTTCCTCTCCAACCTTATTCTCTCGACTGAAGTTTTTTTTTTTTCTCGCTTCCTACCTCGCGGCATATTTATTCTCTCCCGCCGCCTCTCCCTCCTCCCTCCTCCTCCTCTCCCACCATCCGCCTCCCTTATTACCTCTCTCTGCCGACCGTGCATCCGCTTCACGCATCGCCCGCTTCGACTCTGCATCGCCTGCTCGACACCCGCTCCATCTCCTTCCGCTCCAACGCCCCTCTCGATCGCATCGCCAGCCTCTCGCGCACGATTCTCGATTTTATTTCTCCCGAGCCGATCCCCTCTCGTCTCCCCTCCCCGCGACGCAAACGCCATCCTGTCGCGATCCTCTCCCCCCCGTTTGCCGCTCGTCGCATCACCGCCGCCGCCTTCGCCTCGTCCGCGCAATCGCCCTCGCCAGCGCCCGCGCCGTCTAGAACCTCCGCTAGCCTCTTGCGCCGCCTCCGCGACACGGTTCGCGACGCCAGGCGCCAGTCCAGCACTTGCGACCGAGCCACGAGCCCGCGCTAGCGCGACCACAACCCTCCCGACCTTTGCGACTCGCTGCCCGCTGTCGCAACTCTCCTCCTCATCCCCAGCATCGCTCCTGCTGCGCGAGCAACCCTCCTCTCCTTCAGGCATATGCTCTTGACCCTCGGGCAATGACCGACGCCCACCACATCTCGCCAGCCCTACCTCCAGTTGGCTCCCCGACCACCTCCGGTCCCTCCCCCCAGTCGAACCGCTCCAGTCCTCTTGCGCCCTCGTCCCTCACAGATTCCGCCTCCATGGCCGCTACCGCCTTTCCCAACTCATCACACGCCTTCCGGCCCGCCGGCACTGGCCAGCCGTCGCGTCCCTTCCCGGCTCACGGCCGCGGCACAACCCTCGACCGCGACTTCGCCATGCCCATCGGCACGCCCTTCTCCAGCTCCCCCGCCCCCTACGCCGTCCGCGTCCTGCTTCGCCGCCTCCCGCTCAGCTCCTCCGAGGAGAGCATCCGCCTCATGCTGGTCTGGTCCCAGGAGCTCCTCCACGTCGAGCTGCTCTCCCCCGAAAACTCGGAAGACGAGGGCTTCCGCTCAGCCCTCCTCCGCTTCAAGTCGATACACGGTGCCACCGAGGCCAAGAACATGCTCGACGGCCGCTCCAACATTTCCAACGATGCCGCCATGATTGTCGAG
>LUFD01001067.1:3688-18492 GCA_003025255.1 Cordyceps pruinosa | reverse complement strand
TGGGTGGGTGTGGCGGGTGGATGTGGATGGGATGTGGCGGAGATGGTGTGGTCGTGGAGTCGTGGAGCTAGAGCCGAGGAGAGAGCAGGGCACAGACGGGACGCTGGTGACTGGGTGATGGATTGGATTCCTGATTCCTACGCTTGGTAACAGGTACAGCAGACAATGACTGATCAGTGGTAGGTGCAAGAAGGACATGGGCGGTTCCTGAGTTCATGAGCGCCAAGCTGCCAAGAGATGCCGCTGGGGGCGCAGGTACAGGGCGGGGGCCAGGGGAGGGCCGGGACACGATTGTTCCATTTCCACCCCATGGTCCATGGTGAGGAGGATGGGATGATGATGGGATTGTTGATGTAGTTGACGATGATGGTAATGATGGTACTAGTGCCTGATGCCTTTCGCACGGGGTACCTGTACCTGTGCCTGGCCTGGCCTGGCCTGAGGTACCTGTACCAGTGCCGTGCTTGTTGCAGAATCGCCACCAGGCCCAGTCCAGGGCCTGGGCAAGCACAGGCCAGCCCGGCACAGGCCAGCAGCCCAGCAGCCCAGCAGGGCCAGCAAAAGGTCCGCCTTGGATCCGTCCATTGTTGGCGGGGGCAAAAGCGGGTTCCACCCCACAAGTTCAGCGCTGCAGCACCTGAAGCGGTGGGTCCTGAGTAGAGTACCTGAGGTACGAGGTATTAGTAGGCGTGCCCGGATGCCTGGCACCATCCATTGCTTCAGGCCTGCTTTGAGTCGAGATAGAGTGCACCAACCAACCATCCCCATCACCATTCAACCTCGTGATAATTCATATAGAACCGGCAAACCCATTCACCATGCTGCCGCCATGCACCACATGGTGCAGCAGCACCAGCCATTGCACCTCACCATGCCCGCTGAGTCCCCCCCAGCTGCCGGAACATCGTCTCTGCACCGCCACAGCCCGCGCCCACACCCCCGGCCCACCAGCCACTCTTGCATCGCACGATCCAACCCATCACCAGCACCACAGTATCATCTTCCAACAGATGGCACAGAAGTGCCAGTAAACAAATAGGCCTGATCAAGACAATCAGCACATACAATCTACACGGTTGTTTTTTTTTTTGTCCTCGTTTTGCGTATCTAAACGCACAATAAATTCCATACTCACACTCCTCACCTCCTTACTTCCTCGCCACTCCCTATACGCCGCCCGCCACACCACGAGCTCCCATCACATTACCACTTGACGTCCTCACCAGTCACCAAAAATTCTCTGCACCCGTCTTCTCGCTTCCCTTTTCCCCGCTTACCTGACAACCTCAACCTCCTATTCTCTCATGCACCAAGATAAAAATACGAAAAAACTCTATGCTCCACCCCATCACCCTCACTAGCTACCAGACAACGAGTCTACTTCTTCGCATGAACGGAACGAACGGCGCACCCAACAACACCAAGGCCTCCCATCCAAGCCCCTTCGCGCTCCGTGTCTCCCGCGACCTGCTGGCTCCTTTATTAGTTATGACAGTCAAAGGGATAACGTGACAGGACGGACATGCTCCACCATTGTGGCAAGTCCCCGCCTTTGGGCAGCTTTAAAAGGGGACCAGGGGGGTTAAGCCGGTAAGTACTTTGTACGCACAATTTGGGTGGGCAAAGTACCAGCGCCACCCACACGGACCCCACCATAAGGAAATAACGCAACGCAGCTGTCTTCGTTATCAGGGCCTTAGTCGCTCGTCGAGTACCAGGGCTTGCAGAGCTCCTCCGCCTTTGGGCCCAACTCCCATGCCCACCAGTGCGGGCACAAGGGTCCTTTGCTTCACTTCTAAATGCGCCTTCTCACTTAAACTACCTACTTACCACGCATCTCTTCACCTGCACGCACTCCGTGGCCTTGCCTCGGATCCTTTCGCTTGTCGGTTAATTTTTCAAGGCACTCACGCATCGAAAAGCCGCTCGGAATCACATTCCGCCGAGACCGCTCTGCCGATCTCCACTGAAATTCACTACCCTTCGGCCTCTGTTCAAATTTGTGGCATTTTTTTCAACGGCGCCTCTTTTCAGGGCGGTAGCCCAACCTACGACTCGATATTTCCTTTCGTCTACAACGCAGTACTTGTGCCATGGTTAGCATGACATCCGAACATACTTCTGGCTCCGGAAGCTGACTTCATCGAGGATCCCTCACTGGGAGCTGGACCATGACGAGTGGGAGAAGGGCTCGCAGGTTGGACCGGGCGTGAGAAATAATGTCTTGGTCATGTGGCGCTTAAGCTCTGCCTACTACAGAAAGCCCGGCGAGACATCGTGGACCAAAATGAAGAGCACTGGTCAAGTGCAGGCGGACGCCACACGGGAGGTGTACACAACTGGAGGCGAAATTAGAGTCAAGTCTTACAATTCAGTCAGTACTAGTCCTGGCCAGAGATATCCGGCGATCGAGCTCATCTTTCCGACGTCAACTCTGAGTCGGAGGCGGCTGGGGCAATCCGTTTCGGGCCAAATTTCCATCGATGGACAATTCGTAACCTTAATTTGCCCATTGCTCAGCTCCTGCGCGCGAGTGAAACTGAGCTGGTAGGCCTCTGCTGCCTGGCTGCCCAGGAATTTGTCAAGGTCTTCAAGAGGAGACCCGGACAATCTCAGAGAGCCGTCGACAGCAATGAAAACCCCATTATCAAGAAGAATTCCACGTTTCTCATCTTTTATAGCAATATGTAGATGGAATAATTCTTTCGCAATATGCTGAACCGCCGATGCTGAAACAAAAAACTCCAATTCAGATTCCATGACCGGGTTTTCCATATTATCGTCGAACGTGGCCTTGAGCCATGCCTTGCTGTTAGCCTTGACTATTGCGCTTGTGAGGTAAATGGGGAAGACAAGCCCTAGATAGGACACGGCAGGCCACGCGAACTGGGTGTGAGGGTCGAAGTGGAAGCCAAGTGATCCGTACAGGGCAACAAAGCTGTGCGAGCGATCTCTCCGGCGTGTGGGCTGCGTATTGTATGCATCTTCCGGCGCAGACTGTTGCCCGTTTTCCGCAAGCTCCGTACCCGTCATCACGCTGCCTTGAGCTTGGTCTTGTATCGCGATGTCGTCCGTGCAAGTTTGAGTCCGCTGAGACGGGCGAGCCGGTGGCGGCGCTGGGACCTGGACGCCAATTGACCGCAACCACCCTGAAAAGTTAGGCAGACTGATTCCGGAGGGTGAGGTGCACTGAGTCTATGTCCGACTCACCCCGACGCTTCCTGCCACGAGGCCCTTGAAAGAGACGAGAAAATAACCGGCTTACAGACTGGTGAGGGTGAACACTTGCTATCCGGCCGGCCACAATCGCCAGCTCGGTAGGAGACAACCTCTCGAGACCTTGCGACTTACCGTCCTGTCTCGCCAAGAAGTAAGCAAACCAGACTTGGAATCCTGCGCTCAGCAAGGTCCGGGGCAGTGTGTTTTCTGGCGCCAAGCGCGCAGCCTCAAGAGAGGCCTCGAAATTATCGGGAGCTCTTGTGGGGCCGCGCCCAGTAGTGAGGCGGCTTGTCAGGATCGCGATGACGGGAGCAGCGTTGGTGCCGGAAGGTTCTTGTTCGTCAATGCCCTCGTGTGGACTGGCGTCCACACCAGCCATGGTGACGGTGAGAGAGGGAGGTTTTGCTGTTCTGCCTAGCCCACTGTCATCTACGTTCGTGAAGCGGGGCTAGGACTTGACAAAGGCGGAGCTGGGCCGGCCCGCAGCGGCTATGCTCGAACCGTACCTGGCAAGCTACCTAGGTACTTCATGGTCAGGTACGTTTCAACGTGTATTTTCATCCGTTGGGTGCTCTCTACGTTCGCTGGCTTCCAACCAAGCTTACATACCTACCTATTCGAGCGTGCAAGCGTGGCCGCCTATATCATACCTGAGCGTTGATTCAAGTACCGACTGTAAACGGTCTGCCCACTGCTGCTACCGAACTGCTTCAGAGTGCTGCACGCTGGGTACATTGGATCTGGTTCTTTCGATTATCAGCGGTTCTGCTTATTCCGAGGCATTACGAGCCAAGTAGTCAGCACCCCACGGGGTCGGCTCAAGCGCGGCCTGCATGGAGGCAACTGCTGCAAGTGACAGCATATTGAACGAAGGCCGTCGATCTGCAGCCTGTCAGTGTCGTTCGCGCTGCGCATACTGCTTGGATGCTCCGCCTTTGTTATCAACTACAAAGTTACACGGCAACATATCGGCCGCTTCTTATGAAGCGTGAGAACCTACAGCCGGCCCATGTACCATCCGCCGCATGCGAAGCGAGAATGTCTGCGTAGGGTACTCGTCTCATAGATTCAAACCCCCTTTTCTGGCTCTTGTTTGGTATGATTGGAAAATGTCTAGCATTTAATCAGGCCACATGATCCTGGCCACCTAGATTTTGCGCAACCTGAACATGTATTTAAACTCCGATTGTTCCCTTCCAACTCCCCCAGAAGTCTGCCCTGGATTTGCTGCATCGCTACCCACAATACATAGCTGGTCGCTTCTCCAGGAATCCTCATCAAGCTGGGCCCTGAACCAGTCAAACTGCCTATTCGCTCATTGTCGTCTCTAAGTGCGCCATGCCATCCAACAAGAATCGCCTCTACCTCGCTCTTTATGCTAGAGGAGGTCCGGGGTCAGTATTAGAGATCGCACTTCAAATCAACGGTACATTTCTAATTATATACGTTATAGCTACCATTGGGCTTTGCTGGTTGGTCCTAAAGAGGAAGATAACACCTCATCGGGCAAGCGCTTTCATGCTAAGCAATACTTCAACGAATGGCGCTACGACGAGCAAGATATCTCGATGGGACAAACGAACTTGATTCTTGTCCGCGTTCTAGCTGCAAAAGTTGGGAATATGGACCGTCTCTTATCGATCCTCCGAAACGTGCCCGTCCGCCCGGAGGTGGAGGGGTGGACTTGCAAATCCTGGGTGGGGGAGGCATACAGAGCTTTGAAGAACGATGGAAAAGCTATTGGGCCTTGCCCTTATTGGGAGGCGCTCCGTGATACTGCTCTTTGGTATGTTGAGCGAAAGAAACAGGAACATCGTTTCGATGGACAGGCGCCTCCCGGCAAGTTTAGTTCTCGACTGGTTGCCACATGGAGCATGATCGACGGACGGGAGCTCATTTCCTAAGTTCTCGCAGAATTCATTGCGTCTGAAAGTCTCAGTTCGTATCAGTACCGTCGGAATTCTTGGTAGTGTCTCTTCGCGATCACCACATACTGGTATGGTTATTTGATGTGCACTGTTTGACTCGGATATAAATTCATGTTGAAGAGATTATCTAAATTACATATCCGTATGCAATTAAAGTCCCTGTTTTCTAGAGCCTCTTGTAATAGCTTTGGACAATATGCAACAATGTGGGCAGATAGGTTGATAGCAGTCCTAGCTAAAGAATCGACGGCATCTCTGCGCCTTTCCTATCAGAATTAAACCATTTAGCACGATGATTGCATGCTAATGCTTTGGAGCAATGACAAGGAGAGACTGTCGCTCTGCTCACAGATATTAATCTCCACTGAGTTTCCTTCGATAGATTTCTGCCGACAGAGCTTCAGCAAATGGCTCGAGAAAGCGTCCCACCTCTTCTTGCCAGAATGGATTATACGGGTTCACGTGCCATGTACTTGTATACTCCCAGTATGGGGGCATCCATGCGGCGGTTTCCCAATCCACGATGCCAACCACTTCATCACCACGAGCCAGGATATTAAAAGAGCTCAGGTCTCCGTGTGTGAACACTGAGACGGGCCATGGCTGCTTATGGAAATCGATTAAGTTAGCCAGATCTGGTATAAATTCTCCATTATACACAGGCTCATCAAAGTTGCCTCGAAGCTCCCTATGAAAATCTTCAATGTTGTGGAATGGCCCCCATTTGTGAGGGCCTGGCAGCCGTTGGTCATAGATGGGCCCGCCATCAATATTCGACACACTGGCTCCTGTGGGATTCGGTATTTGGCGGAGCTGCTTCAGCATACTGCGCAGGCTATTCAGAATACGAGTCCGGGAGGCCGGCGTACGACGACACCAATCGCCAGCGAGGCATTTACCATCAATAAGCTCCATGATAATATATACGCGCCCTTTGTGCTCAAACGCGCTATAGACCTTTGGAACTGGAATTTCTGTGTTCTCGGAGACGAATCGCATAGCGGATGCTTCAGCGAGTAGCGTAAACGGGGTTGACTTGATGCAGACACTCCAGAGTATGACTAGGACTCCCGGTCCAATATACTGGATGAGACGTGTATGGCTAAGAATTCGGGAGATCCACCAGATGGAAAGCATCTTGTATAAGATATGAATGGTCCATCGTATAAGAAAGGTATCGTTAATGGGCTGGGACGCCATGATGGTGTTGGCGTTAGGTTACCAAGAATGCAGCCGTCAATTCCTTTCACAGTGGGCCGAAAAGGCGAGGGTGGTGACAGGCGGCAGATTCCAGTTTCTATGTACCTAGCCATACACCCCTAGAAAACGGGGCACGAGGGCCTCTCGCTACTGGCAAGAGGCGCATCCAATTCTGTACATTTGGCGAGGATTCGATCATTGAAGAAGAGAGTGATTACGTTCTCTCCCCGGAATCCGTCGCGCTGCGGGGGTTACCGACGAAGCACAGCACGGATGGCGGCCACCACAGGCTACCGCCAGCCGCTACGTTCATTCACGTTATCCACCAAGATAGAGGGCCAGCGGCCGCGCATGATGCTGAAACGTCGGACTGCGAGTCACATATCGAATTTAGAATCTGTGGGGGGTCTGGGCAGTACTGTATTGACGTCAAAGTCAAATTACCTCAGCCAACGAACTGCCGAAACGGGAAGCGTTGAGCTTGGAACAACAACAACAACAACCAAGGGCCTGTCGCCTAACATCCGTGCTCCGCCCGCATCGCGACACCAGCTGCCGATCTCTGCCGCTCTACGCCGTCCTCGTCCGCCTTCTTCGTCTTCCTGCTGGCTTCACTTCGCATCAAACGGCACCGATTGACCCAGACGACGGGCCATGCCGAGCCCTCCCTCTCTCCAGACCAGGAAAGGCCAGCTACTACTAGCCACGCCACCGGCATCCTACATCCGCACATTCCGTCCGTTCCTTATCGGCTAAGCCCAGAAGAAAAACTTGTTCGACCAGCTCTTCCGTTTCTGTTATGGCGAGTCTTGGCCCGGTGACTGGGAAAAAAAGCCTTTGTCGCTTTGTGCAAGTATGGGTGACATGGACATTGTCTTGCAACAGCTCTCGCCAGAAAGAGAATGTCGCCACAACGCCGCAGCTCGTACAGATGCTTGGCAAAATGCCACCAAAGCCCTCATGCTGCTGCGCATGCTCCTGCATCGGCATTGCTCGCTGCACGGTATTCATAGTTTCCAAAATAAATTGGAATCTAACGAATGCGCATGTCGCATGCCAAGTAGCGCGCGTGGCCCGTAGCGTCTACCCAACGGCCCCCTTCTCCTGCCTCTGCCCTGCACAAGCGAGCCCGTTCCAGGATGCTGGCAATAAAGACCACCAGGCTTGAGGACCTTGCATTCCAGATTTCGTCCCTGCTCTGATCCCCGTCCATCCTGGGCTTGATGTGGACTGACAGCCAGCCAGCCTGGTCACACATGACATCAGGGCACGTCCATGCGCCACCCATTCTCTCCTGACACATCTGGCAAGATGTTGTCTTTTGACTATTTCCATTCTACACAATCGTCTTTCATCCCAGAGTCGTCTCCTAGCCATCTCTACAATAGTGCGCCCACTACCAGTCATGCTGTACTGAACACATTGTCCACACCTACTTACCTTGAAGTAATTGGCCCCCGAAACACGTTTCCACACCGACCCATTGAATAGTGTAGACAGCCTCTGCCTCTTTTCATCTCCGTAGACCTCCTTCATCTCCGTCCCTTGCTAGCACGTGTCTGCAGCCACCTCCTTCCCCGAGCCAAACCCCGACCCCCAGAAAGCAGCAAAGGGAGCATCAACTCTCCCACATCATATTCCTTTCCCGGGCAGGGCCGAGCATTGGCTGACCCAGTGGGGACCAAGTAAAATTGCCTAATATTGGCTTCATTGTGGACTCGAATCCTCCTCATCAACTCCCGCCCGCCGTTAGCGTCATCCGGAAACTTCTGCCCGATTGCTGCGGGTCCTCGAATGCTCCAAACGACAAGAAATACGAGATCTACGTGCCGCGCTTGATACGACAGGGCCAGAAATCCTCGCCAGAGCCCAGAGTCCGGGGTTGACTTGGCATCGTACTGACCGAGATGGTTAGACGGCAAGTTGGGGAGAGGAGCATCAGCATCACGCGGCCCAGCAGGTCCGCTTCTAAATAAAGTCTCGATATTATATCGAATTTCACAGAACAATATACACGCATACATGATCCCTCGAATATCACCAACTCCTATACCCCAGCATAATTCGGCACAATCCGACATGAACCCATCATAACCAGAACGCTCCATTTTTCACACTCCAGTCGAAAAAGACAGCCCACGATACTGTCCAGATCGTATTGCAAGCCCGTAACAAACCCTTTCCTCCACTGAAGCAGACAATCCAACCCATTGCCGGCACATCCAATTCTTCCCGCCCCCTCCCCTCCCCTTTCCCTTCTCCCACCACCGTCTACGTCTCCATGGTGCTCACGTCCGTCTCCTCCACGCGCCACATGTACCACATGAACAGGCTCCTGTACGGCGCGAACTTGTCCGACAGCTCAATCATGTCCTGCTCCGACATGTACTTCCACTTGCCGCCGCCCTTGGCCCGGAGCTTGGCCACGTCGCGGCCCACAAACGCCGCCATGCCGCGCTGCACGCCCAGGTCGCCGAGCGAGAAGACGTCCATGCGCTTGAGGGCGAAGCACGCGAACATCTCGACCGACCACCGGCCCAGGCCGCGCACCGCCGTCAGCCGCGCCAGCACCTCGTCGTACGGCGCGTCGCGCAGCAGCCCCGCGCTCAGCTCGCCCGACGCGAACAGCCCCGCCAGGCCCTGGATATACTCGGCCTTGCGCTGCGACAGGCCCGCGGTCCGCAGCGTCTCGAGCGGCGTGGCGGCCACCTGCGACGGGTGCGGGAATCGCGTGGCGGTGCTGGTGGTGGTGGTGGTGTCGGCAAAGAGCGCGACAAACTTGGCCTTGATCGACGAGGCGGCTGCGCCCGACACCTGCTGCGAGATGATGCCGCTCACGAGGCTCTCGAACGGGTCGACCGTTTCCGCAAGCCCCTCGGGCGTGAACAGGCGGCACGTGTGCTTCTCCACGAGCGGCCGCATGCGCTCGTCCACGCGGATCAGGTGGTCGCACGCCTCCTGCAGCAGCGTCTGCGTGGTGGTCGCCGGCCTGCCTCGGCCCTTGGACGGCGACGCCGGCTCCTCCGGCTCCTCCTCCCGCGGCGCGACCAGCCGCGACGTCTCAGGCGACAGCAGCATCGCGTTGGTGCCGCGCGGGTCCGCGAGGCGGGCGACGGCGGCTGGCTGCGCCGGCTCGTTGCGGAGGGCCGCCGGCTCGGCGATGATGCCCACGGCGCTCGGGGTGGGTGTCAGCGGCGGCGGCGCGGCGATGCGCTTCTTCTTGGGCGTGGACGGCGCCTCGCCTTTGGGCTGCGCGGCAGCGGCCTTGCGCTTGCGACCGTTGGCAGTGGCGGCGGGCGCGGCGGGCGCGACGGGCGGTGGCATAGCTTCGCTGGCGGCGCTGAGCCGTGAGGATCGCCTTGTCCCGGCCATTGTGGTGATCTTGTGTATTCTTGGCTGTGCCTGTGACAGTGTAATGGGTTGTCTTGTGCTTTGTGGAGTGATAATGGCTCGCAGTATGAGAGTGAATGAGCGGCCAGCAATCATGCGTAGTAGAGGTCCCTGCACCGTGGACTTTTCTGTCTATGAACGGAAATGCAGCCAGGGTCGATTCCGATGGCCACTTAAACACCTGGCGATAAAAAAGCCATCGCTTTCTAGGTGGTGAGGGCTCAGGGGAGAGATGACAAATTGAGAGCACTCACGGCATCCAAGGGGAGCTCCAGCTAGTGCCGGCCTGAAGGGGTGGTGACTACTACCCTGTACCGATGATCTCTCAGCGGTTGTCGGCGATGTAGGCGGGTGGGAGTAGGCTGGAAAGACGGGAGATGGGATCTGCTGTTGTTTTTCGTTTTCTTGGCATCCTTTTCGCGCATCTTCCCTCCCACAGCCCTGCGGGCGTGGTTGCTGGCATCTACGAGGCACGGCATCGTGAGGCCATCGTCGACTGAGAGGAGCAAGGAAGAAGCGGAGCGGAAATGTCACGGCGTCGGCTTGGGGATCCCCAATGGGCTAGCCCAAGGACGAGAAATGGCGTTGCTGGCTGCTGGGTGGCTTGACCACTGATATCAGAGGCGATGATGCATTCCGCACACGGCGAGGGTGTCTCAAATGTCTGCCGCCAGCAGTCTACGGCCGGGCTGTATGTAGCTACAATGGCACTGAAAACGGATGCAACCGGATTGATTCGAATTACCAGCAGCATCGCTCTCTCTACCTGAATCGTATACCTACCTCAGTGCCGTCTGTCCTCTTGTAAGGGGAAGCTTATTGGCTGTGCTAAATTTGGACAAGCGCACTGATACGGGATGTCGAGTGAAACTTGTCTGCTGGGTACACCGGAGGTACGCCGGAGGTACATCTCGTCCGCGCCATATAAGCTGTGTAAGCTGTGCATTGCGTGACTTCTCTTGTACCTAGATGTATAACCCAGCTCCACGCATTTTTTTCGTCGATGGCCACGTTCTGCCATCTCAATGCTCACAGTGTCTCTCCTCGTACGTAGCCAACACTGCTTTTTCTCTGCCTCATCAACGCCACGTCTTCCCGTCTGCTCACATTGGGTCACAGCCGGTTTTCTTCGATCCCGGCCTTGGGTCAGCTCTCGTTTCCTTTTACGATTCCATTGATCGCGTCCGCTCGTTTCCTCTTCTTCCCGCCCGGGCCGCTCGCTACCCCAGCTCCTCCCAGAACCAGAAGCGCACCCCTTATCTCCCGGCGCATACCCAGGACAACCCATCATCTTCCCGCCCGTTTGAGTGCTCGCCCGACGACAGCCCAACTACGGGGGTACATACCGCAATATCCGATACCACCGCCCTCTCCCTGCTTGCAGCTGGTGATAGAAACCGCCCAGCATGCTTCTCCCCAAAGGTGGCCTCAACTGGAAGGCCGCGCACTCCAAGCTCCCCCCTTCGCGGGCCCTCTGGAACCTCGTTGCGCGCAGACGGGTCGTCGTCCTCGCCGCAGTCATCACAGCCATTGTTTTGCTATGGCACGGCGTGTCCAATTCCGCATCTGAGATGCACAGGTCCGTCCAACCCCCTCGCCGGCGCAGTCGCTCACACGGCTAACGAACCCATGATAGCTTCTATTGCTGGGGCCCGTCCAAGTCGCCCATGGACATGACGGCAAACGACTATGCCAGATGGAACGCCCACCTACAAACACCCGTTCTCTACAACCACCACGCGCCCATCGAGATCAATTCATCCACCATTCAGCATATCAACCTGAACCCCATCACCTCTACCACCAAGGCCGTTACCAACGAAGAGCGAGTTCTCATCCTGACGCCTCTCAAGGATGCCGCTGCATTCCTGCCCAAATACTTTGATCTGCTCGCCAAACTGACGTACCCCCACCATCTGATTGACCTGGCCTTTCTCGTCTCCGATTCCGAAGACGACACCCATGCAGTTCTGGCTGCCGAGCTGGACCGCATCCAGAGCCGACCTGACAAGGTCCCCTTCCGAAGTGCCACCGTTGTCGAGAAAGACTTTGGCTACATGTTGAGCCAGGACATTGAGGAGCGACACGCGTATGCGGTCCAGGCCCCTCGCCGCAAGGCCATGGCGAGAGCTCGCAACTACCTCCTCTACTCCGCCCTCAAGCCCGAGCACTCTTGGGTGTACTGGCGCGACTCCGACATTGAGGAGAGCCCCGACACCCTGATTGAGGACTTCATCGCCCACGACAAGGACGTCATTGTCCCTAGTACGTTTCCTGCTTGACGCGAGGCCGCGCAATACTCACCAGTGTCAGACATTTGGTTCCACCGGTACGAAGATAATGGTCACGACATTGAGGGACGATGTAAGTAACACTATACGCCTCTGCATGTCTGAGCTTTCCGTGCTCATTTCAACACCCTCTAGTCGACTACAACTCCTGGGTCGAGTCGGATCAAGCCCTCGCTCTCGCCAAAAAGCTGGACAGGGATACCATCATTGTTGAAGGTACGCATCAGACCCAGTCAAACATTGGCTTCGATGAATTGTCTAACAAGCTACAGGATACAAGGAATTCAGGACTGGCCGACAATACATGTGTCTTCTCGGCGACCGCAACCAAAACAAGGACGAGGAGATAGAGCTTGACGGTATCGGCGGCGTCAGCGTCCTCGTCAAGGCTGACGTCCACAGATCAGGAGTCAACTTCCCCGCGTACGCCTTTGAGAACCAAGCTGAGACGGAAGGCTTCGCCAAAATGGCGAAGCGCGCTGGCTACTCGGTTGTTGGCCTTCCCAACTATATTGTCTGGCACAAGGACACGGACGAGAAGTATGCCAAGGATAAATAAGACTGCAGACGCAAAGACAGTTTACGACACGCAACGCAACATTCATTCGCCTCGATGATACTTGCCCGATGCCACGTACCGACCAGCCTCGTCTTGAGGGAAAGACTGACGGCGTCCGATGTGGAAAAGGACGACGCATTCATCCAGTAAATACGGCACTGCGACTTTTTCTATTCTTTTACAACTTTTCTCTATATTGTTTCATTAGACTACGGCGCCTGCTCTTGGACAAGAGTGTGCCGACTTTGGGTATGCGGCGTACCACGTCACAACGACACGTTTCTCGATTGCGCTTAATGGTGATGTGGCCGGGGGCGATTTGGATTTTCTGGGAATTTGAGTCAGGTCTGGACGGAGACGGTGTGTAAGAAGTGACGGACTGGCTAGATGAGGCTCTGTCCTTTTTGCATGATGCGGTCTGGCTGCCTTGGACATTTTTCTTTCGGCAGCTGCCGGGCCGTTTTTGTCGACCAACTCTCTGTCGGGGGATGAAGCGATAAAAGCGTTGGATCTGGGTTGCTTTTTAGGAGTTTTAGGATATTTTGTCGCGCATTCAACTCTTGAGATTCACGGGTGTCTATTACATGATTTGCGTGCGCAGAGCGACGGCGGCCGCGTCTTTTACTCCCGCCACCACAGACGCAACCACTAGATGTCTAGACATTAATACTACTTGTGAGCTATCAGGAACATTCCATACCCCGTTTCATACATTTCCATTTCCACACCACAGTGAAAGCTGGCGCAGGGTTTGGCACGCTGCCGCTGTCACTGGGTAGCGTCACATGATCCGTGGCAAAATGTCGGCTATGGGGCGTTTGGCAGCAACCCTTTCGTCATAATTCCTACTAGCAGCCACCTACTTAGCACGGGGCCAGAAGTCAAGGCAGCCGTCCTTCACGCATCCTATTTATCCTTGACGGACCTACGTACCACCTCGAGCGCGTCTCTCGCCATCGCACCTGTCCGTCACCACAAGCGTGCGCGCTGAGAAGGACAAAAGCGATAAGCCTCCTATCAGGCGCTCTCTACCTCGTTGCTCTGACGGCCGCTTTTACCCCACCATCGATACAGCGGGAGAGCGAGTCGGGCCACCCGCCTTTCTCCGGTTCGAGACGACGACAAACCCTCGACGGCAAAGATCCATCTCCCACTACGACACAGTAGCCCGACCATCCGGGGCCTGCAGTGATTTTCCCTTTTGGAGCAAAACGCACACCTCGTTACTCTCCTCCTCCCCCCCGAAAACGCGACAATGTGGGGCTGGTTCGGCGGCGGCAGTTCGGCGCAGAACCGCAAAGACTCGCCCAAGAATGCGATCCTGGGCCTGCGGTCGCAGCTGGACATGCTGCAGAAGCGACAGACGCACCTGGAGAACCAGATTGCGGACCAGGACGCCACGGCGCGCAAGCACGTGGCGGCCAACAACACAAGCGGTAAGCCCCTGGACATGACGGCCCCGAGAGAAAACGGGGGGGAGAGACGAACGGCATTCTAACGCAGAGGTGCAGCGGCCAAGGCGGCGCTGAGACGGAAAAAGGCGCACGAGCGCTCGCTGGAGCAGACGGAGGCGCAGGTGGGCACGCTGGAGCAGCAGATCAATGCCATCGAGTCGGCCAACATCAACCGCAGCACGCTGCAGGCGATGGAGAACGCCAGCGCGGCGATGAAGAACATCCACGGCAAGCTGACGCCGGAGAAGGTGGACGAGACCATGTACGTGCACGATGGAGAGGGCCAGAGGAGGAGGAGGAAGAAGAAGAAGGGATTGCTAATGGGACATGACAGGGACAAAATCCGGGAGCAAAACGAACTCAGCGACGAAATTGTCAACGCGCTCACGGCGTCGAGCCTCAGCAACGCGGTGGACGAGCAGGACCTGGAGGACGAGCTGGACCAGCTGCAGCAGGAGCAGCTGGACGAGGCGATGCTCAAGACGGGCACGGTGCCGGTGCTAGCGTCGCCACCCAGCCAAGATCGTGAGTTTTTTTTGTCCTGGCCTGGGAACGGGCATGCTCGTTTATCAGGAACTCGTACTAACCCGAATGTCTTTTGCAGCCGTCTCCAACAGACCGCAGGCCGCGCACAAGGAGGACGACGAGGAAGAGGAGCTGCGCAAGCTGCAGGCGGAAATGGCCATGTAAAGAGGGGGGGAAGCAGGACGTGCGCGACTGCTTTCTTTTCCTGCTTGGTTGAGCTTGGCTGATATTTTCTGCC